>PVKA01001158.1:0-156723 GCA_004027165.1 Ctenomys sociabilis | reverse complement strand
AATCAGACAGTTTCAAAAAACCATAACCATACAGAGTCGATGAAATAATACATTGCAAACTGTTTTCATAATGTTTTGGTAGTGTACAAGGTGCATACATGATATTATATTTACAGGTATTTATGTAGCTGAATTATATCACAGATTCAATAATTATTTACCTAGTGGATGACCATAGCACTAAAAGCCGACATAATATCCTGTCCCACCACCAATAGTGCAGATCTTGCCTCTCATAGAATTATAATTTTATTTTTTTAATGATAGCTTCACAACGATGTCACTATCTTGTTCACTTTTAGAATGTGGTTGCAGAGCCAAGGAAATAGCTTAGCAGCATAAGCACCTGCCTGCCTGCCTGCCTGGTTCTCAGTTTGATCCCTTGTACAAAAAAAAAAAAAAGAATGTGGTTCCAGTTAGAATTAAGTCACTGATTGTATAGTGTACCATCCTTTATTCGATATGGAAATTAGTCCTCTAATTATTAACTGCAGAAGAATGATGGATTTACTAAAAAGGAACAGGATTTGGGAAATAATTTCTTTCAGAAGACAAGAGACAGAGTTGTGGGAGGAGCACAGTTGATGAAAGGATATAATATTATTGAGATTAAATTAAATGGGAGGTTCATTTACAATGCAAACACAAAACACCCAGAAAGCTTTTCCTGTTGGAGGAGCTGCCACTTTCAAGGAGAAGGGGGTATGGGAAAGGGTCTAAAACAACAGAGTGTTTTTCTATCAGGCAGTGTGTGCTTATGCAAGCGAGGGGTGGCTAGGCAGTGCTAGGGGGCTAAGTGCACAGGTGCTCCAAGATGCTAAGAATGGGTAGCAGAAACTCACTGAGACACTGGGAAGTCCTTAAAAGGAAGTGCAGACTTAGGACATAAAATACAGGAGGATGAATCTGTAGGCAGTAACAGGGTTGAAAACAGAACTTGGTAATTCCGAGACGGAGACTTTGTAGAGAGGGTAGTTTCACCTGTGCTTCCTTGGCTACCTAAACAACCCTCCTAATAGCTTTACTGCCCCTCACTTGTGTTAGTTATGCCAGTGCTCCAGCCAGCCTGGCATCCAAGGGTGGGCCTCCAAGCCCCATGTGCGTACAGCTCAGAGTCCATTTCTATAGTCTTTTCAAGCCTTGTGCTTATATAATATTTCAGGGCTTTTTTTGTTGTTTATGTCAGTCATAATTTACTGCATATTCATGTAAACTCAAGGGCATATCCTCAATAAGTAGAGGAAAACAAAGGTTTTTCATTTGACATTTAATGCTATGTGAAATTTAGATACCTTCAGGCATAAATTATAGTTTCACTCCAAAAAACTATGTGTTTTATTGATACTTAAAGCCTATTGAAATCTTAAGATAAAATAATTTAGGTAAACGAAAATTCACTTTCCCAGGATTTAGAAAGATGTCTTTGTAAATTCAATTCAGAGGCAAGATTTCATTTCCAAGGAACATAAATTGTCTTGATTACCAGTTATGCAATTGTACTCCTACAATAGTAGGACGATTTATACTGTCACTGTCACTCCTTGACTTGTGTACTGCTATAAAAGCTTGCTAAAAATGGACAAATTTTTATCCATTAGCATTTCCTAATTTTGAATAAGTTTTATAACCTTTATTTTTTCATTCACTTGCACATTTGGTTTTAAAAAATATTAGGAGATTGTACTTAGTTTCCCTCACTTGCTTAAAATTTTATAAAAAAGAATATAAAAACAGATATATAATCACTTATGCTTTAAACTTCTGTTAAACTTTACAATGCTATTCTATTTAGCACTCTTTCTAATATATCCAAATTTGGGTTAAAACTTGAAACTTAACTTATTTTTTATTTTCAGAGTGCCTCTTTTACTTTTCTTTTTTTATGGTAGAAGTTTGCACCCTGAAAATTCACTGTCCTTTTTACATACAAATGTTAGATAAGAAGCAGATCAAAGACATGCTTGGCCGATGGAGGAGTATCAGGACAGATAGAATTTCTCAGCCTTGAAGAATTCTAAGATTTTGTAAAAATGCTCATCTTTAAAAGTACCTTAAGGGGCACAGTCATGAAATGATGTGCGCACATCTTGTAGGAGGCCTACTAAATAAATTTCCAGGGGAAATATTATTTCCACCTAGCTTCCAGGGAAATAGGTAGTATAAATTAGAAATATAATTAGATAGGAGTCTTTTTTTAATTTTATGACTTTGTGATTGCATTTATAGTCTGATGAAAAAGTAAAAGACTGAAGTGTTTCCTTTGAATCAAAAATTTAAAATGACTGTCATATTTTTTCCTAGTTCTACAGATTGGGTATCAGAAATAATGTAGGCTTTTTTTTTTTTGGCAGAGCCGGGAAATGAACTCAGGCCCTTGCGCTTTCCAGGCAAGTACTTATTCTACTGAGCTATCTCCCCAACTGTATGTAGGATATATTCAATTAATCATCTACAATTCATTTACTCAATACTTACTGAACACCTTTATGCTGACCAGGGGTTGCAGTTATAATGACTGAATTGTTTTCATTTTCAAACAACAAGGACAACATTAAAAAGATAAAAGTGTGCCCAAGTATACCAAACTATGTTATTGTCTAACTACATTATTACCTAACATGTTATAAAACATAATTATGCTATTTCCTCTATATAATGTAACTATAATTACATCCATAAATTCAGTATAATAATGCAAAATAGAAAGCCACTTTTAAACACTGAAAGATTTCATCTATTTTCAAAAGAATTGTGGTGAATATAGTAAAAACATAGGAATAATTATATGGTTATTACATAGTAAAAACTATGGTAAAAGAAAAATGTAGTTTTAAATGAACATGAAAACTTTAGTGCTTGAATCTATTTTCTTTAATATTTTCAACTTTCACTGAAAAAATAATAATGAAAGGGAAAATTATTGCTGTGTCTTCATATTTTAGCTGTGATACAAATAAATCAAACCATCTTCCACAGTACCTAACAGGAGCAAATTGAAGACTTAAACATTAATAAAATAAGACAGAAAACTGCCAGCGAGAAGGAAGAAAATCTGCTACCTTGTAAACAAAGGAAAATTGAACTAGATATAAAAACAATGAATGCTAGTGCAAAAATAATGAACGGTAAAACCTAACCATAAAATATTTCATAATTGTAACTATGCAACACAACTGTGGATATACTGCTATGACACAAAGCATTATAGAGGTTGAGCTAAGATCCTCCGGTGTTGTGAAGTGTTGGAGAATCCTATGAGGTCCCTGGACTTCGTTTCAAAGAGGTGTGAATTTCAGTGGCTGCTGACCTCCCTGTTCAGTGTTCTCCAAACCACTTGATACAGCTTTCTCAGCAACTCGTGGGCTTTCACTTCTTGGAAGAAGTGGGTGCCTGATCAGGACCCCAGGACTTGGCACACAGGTGCTCCTCCACTGCACCTGCACCATGTGCCATTCCAGGGCCACATCTGGGCCCCCAGAGTGAGATCACTCCCAGTCAATGAGGATTAACTGCCTTTAAATGTCCACAGACATAATAGCTGTCAAAGCATAGTAGGTATTAACCCTAAAAAATGGTATATCCCAGGCTCCATTCCCAAAGACTTTGTTATCCTTTCTGGGTTGTGTTTTTAGAGATTTTACAATGTTCCAAAATCCCTATGAGCTGATGATTATTAAGTATTATGATTCATTTTAACCAGAGACTGAGCAAGAATGATGAAATATGATTTATATATGAACAGGGCCTATTGGAGAAAAAAGTGTTTCATTTCGTACAAACAAAACATCTCTGTCAGTTAGGGGTTTTAGGGACCTGCACTTGACATCAGTGGCTATGGCTATTAGAGCATACACAATTATGCTAATAAAATCAAACAGTACTTGACATTTGAGATAATATCCTTTGTTTCCTGTGCAGGATGAGCACACATTTCAAAAGTGCTTTGTGAAATTAGCTAGGGCAAGAGGCTGTAAATGGACCAAAGACATTGTCCAACAGTGTTATTGTTCTGGGTACTTAGTAATTGTCTGTACTACCTCAGGTCAGAGCTATACAAAGTTGATATTTTTCTGCCAAGAGTTTTTAGAGCAAAGAGATTCTTAAAGGAAATGAACATCAATTTTCTCTCATTTAAAGCAGTTCAAATGAGGTGGCCTGTTGTAAGTAGTAGAATAAGTCTTGAGAGCTCATTTTCAAGAACAACGTGGTACTTTATAAAAGAAAAGTAGTATGTGCTTAGCTCATGTTAGTTGTTTGCTCCACTCTGTCAACCAGCAAAGTAGTGAAAATACAAGACTGTTTTCCCATTATTCAACTTCTATCATCTATGCAAACTTCAAACCTTGTGCTAGGACAAAGGAATTCAAGAAGCTTGTATTTTAGTACTTCTGCTTTATAGATTTAATTCTGGTAGCTTTCAGAGGGTTGTTATCACCAAAATTACTTCGCTATATTTTGCCATTCCCCACTGGAACAACTTGTACACACTCACCTAGGTTTAAATCCTAGATTTTTGTTTCTTAACTTCTATCCTGTCAAAAACCCACCTCAGATGATATTACTCACACTGTAAAACTTCCTAGTGGCCTACCACCTCAGACAACCGAACATCCAAATCCTGACCATGGCCAGGCAGCCTCCAGCTGCTCTCTCTCCCATCCTCTCCTCCTTGTCCTCTTGTTGCTTTCCTCAGATGCAGCCCTCCCGGCCTTGTCACTCTGTTCTCCAGGACAAGGGCCAAGACACCTCAGAGTTTTGCTAGCTCCTCTCTCTGTCAGGTCTTCTCTTTCAATTGGCATCCTTTCTCTCACCACCTCCAAGTTTCCCTCAAATATTCTATTTTTCTCTAAGGCCTCTGTAGACTTACTATAACCCTGTTCCCTTCCTTCTAACTGTCATTTTTATTCTCCTGTGCTTTATTTTTCTGTAAAGTATCTGTCATCAAATGAGTATCATGCATTATGTATTTCTGGGACAGGGACTTGCATTTTTGAGTGTGTTCTGTACGCACTGTGCTTCTTGTTTTCGCCAAAAGTATTTGGCACATAAGAATCAAATATTCAGTTAAATTTGATGGTGCTTTTCTTCAGATGGGATAACCATAAAAAGTAAAAAGGGATGATCCATTTTGCTTCAGGTAATGCAAGGAGCTCAGGCTCATTCAAAGCAGTTTAAACTGCAACATTCTCTTTGAATAATTATTCATCTCATTGAAAATCAAATTTTCTGTAAGATCCTTATGAGAGGACTAAGAGACTGACTGCTCCATAAACGATGGTTCCCTTAGTCATGGTTAACCAGGTAATAAAAATTCTGCTCCCCTATTTAAACCATAAAATACAAAGCACCTACTCAGAAAGGAATATCAAAATCAAGTAACTAAAGAATACAGAATCATAAACCAAGATTTATTAAAACCAAGATATCATGGAATCGTAAAGAAGACATAAAAATTTTTCTAGGGGAAATTTATTTAATACTAAATTTGTGCTTCACCCTGCCCTAGGAAAGTACATTCAAACACTTATGGTGACATTTGTGCCCAACCTATCACTTTCAGTTTGACAAAGGCTATCAGGCAGAAGGCGATATGCAGATTGGACTCATAGGAAAGGAGCTAGCGTAGATACACTTACATATGCACACTCTACTGTGCCTTTGCAATAATCATCCTGCAAAACTAGAGAAATGGACCAAATGTTCCTTGGCCAGGGGCCACAGAAAGGCTCACCAGGGAACTGGAGGGATAGCGAGCCACTGAGGGGTCCGGGGAGAGCCTGCTCACTGACATAGCCTTCCCCTACACTGCGCAAGCCAGAAATCTCTACATTGTTTTGCTTCTCCCAGCCTTGCAAACAGCAGGTCGCAAAGTTCCATCATAGCTATTTCAAGCACCAACCGCTCCTATTCCCAGAGCTTTAAACTCAGAGCTCATCATGTCTAGGCTGCACTTCGGCAGCAACTGCATCACTCTTCCCCGCTGGTGCGTCTGCATGCCACACTTCGCATCACTGTCATATACATCTTCCTTAACTCACACAAAAATCTCTCATGTGGGATCAGATTCTAGTTTTGCAGGTTGACATACCAGGCTTCAAAATTTGAAATATCTTTTTCCAGACATATCTAATACTTTCGTTTCATGCACGCCAAGATCCTGATACAAAAAAATGTATCAGACCATAGTAGATTTAAGTGACCGTGGGACTCCATATTTTAAAAACATACTTATTTTAATGAAATATATTATTCAGAAATAACTTGTCTGTCATTCTTAATGTAATACTAACTATGCAGATTTTTTTCTTTGTTTTTGAGACAGGATATTGCTATGTAGGTAGCCTTGAAACTCACTCTGTAGCCTGTACTGACCTTGAATATGCAGTGATTCCCTGGCCGCCGCTTCCCAAGCCTTGAGGTACAGGTGACTGCCACCATATGACCCTATTGTGAAGATTTAGAGGGCAGTGGTATTGTACCATGTCCAAGGGTCTTCAGTGTTACACGGGAAAAGAGCAAATAAAAATGTCTACACACACATGAACATTTAAAATGCAATCATGTAATAGTATAGGAAGGTTATAGCTTTTCAGGAACTCATACTGTATGAGTTCTTTCAATTTATATACTTATTTTAAAGTTTACTTCTAGATTGAGCATAATCCAATATAATCCTGAACCAAAAAAAATGGCTGTCAATAACTTGTTTGGTTATCTCCCAGATTGCTTAGGATCATCATTTACCATACTACTGGGTTAACATTTTTCAAATCAAACAGATTTCAAATTAATAACACACTCAAGAAAATAGAATCAGTTGTATTAAACTTTGTGTAGATGTTATGTGTATTGCTATTTTGCATATAATACATTTCAATGTTTTGTGTACTCTTAGTGTATTTAAATGGAGTAATATATACAGTATAATAAATAAGCCACCATTGTTTCATATCATATAGGGACATTGAATCAATAGAATTATTGATTCAATAATCTATTATAGGATAATATAATTAAATGTGAGAGTTAAAAATATAAAAATCTTAGGTGAAGATATTAAAAAATCCACTCTGGATTAGGTGATAGTTCCTTAGATACGCTAAGGCTCCCTACTATAAAACTATAGATAAATAAACTTCGTCACAACTAACTCTTGGTGCGAACAGTACCACTAAGAAAGTGAAAAAACAATCCACAAGATGACAAAAGAACTTGCATACCATTGATCTGAGGAACGAATTTTCAGTAACTATGAAGACACTTTAAAATCTCAAAGTGAGAATACAAGCAGCTTAAGAATAACCGCAGAATGTGGGTAGACTTTTCTCTAAGGAAAACATACACATGGGCAATAAGCACACGAAAGATGCTCACTATTAGGCATTATAACAACACAAATCAAAGTTATAATATCATTCACACCAACAGAATTTCAATAGCAAAATTATAATAACAAAACAAATAGATAATAGGAAGCCTGTGCTGCTGAGGACAGGACAAGCTGTGAACCTTCACATATTGCGATAAAGATGTCAAATAATACCACCACTTTAGAAAGCAGTTTGATACTCCTTGAAAATGTCAATCATAGCACAACAAAGTTGATGATCAGTTCCACTTCTGGTTATAGGGATTTTCTCTTTCTTTCTTTTTTTTTTCACTATGCAGCCCACAGTCATAATGATCCTCCTGCTTTCTGCCTTCCTAGAGCTGGGATTACAGGCATGTGCCACCATGCCCGGACTCCATCTTCGGCTCAGCGCACCCAAAGGTGGGGCTGGCGTGGCATATGGAACCAGGAATTGAACCCTAGCAGCTGTGCTTACCTAAGCAAGTGCTTAGTCTGCTGAGCTATACCGCCGGCCCTCACTTTCGGTTATAGATCCAAAGGAAATGAAAAATATTTCCATAAACAACTTGATCACAAATACATATAGCAGCCTTATTCATAAAAATAAGGAACCAGATACTATGCAAATGTCTGTTATTTGATTAATACATAAACGTAATATGGTATATACGGATTACAGATTATTATTGCCCAATAAAAATAATAAAGAATTAATTCATGCTATGGGATAGATGATTCTTCTAAACATTATACTAAGACAAAGCTCATCAGAGTTTTGTTTGATTCCATTCAGTTGAGAGAGAGAGAGACAGAGAGAGAGTAGACCGATGATTTCCAGAGGCAGGAGGAATGAGAAGGAGATGGACTGGTTTTGGATATAGTTCCTGTTTGGAGTAATAAAATACCCTTCAAAGAGACACAGTTGATGAGTATTCTAAAAGCACGGAGTTGTACATGTCACAAGTGTAGTGTTTAAATTATATCCCAGAGAAATTTCTGTTTTAAAATATCTGAACTTATTCCAAGAAGAACAGAAGTTACTTCTTCAACAAATAACAAAATAAAATCTCACACACTAGACTTTGTGACACATACACAATGTCTTTTTTGGGAAAGATAAAATATATCTCAAGATTCTAACCCTGCAGCAGGAGCCAGCCTTTATGTACAGCCAGACTTCTGCGAAAGAAACGCGATGCTTTGAATACGCTTCAGAGTTTCCCGGCTCATCAATGGTGTATGAAAGAGGAACCAAGAGATACCGGTCTTCTGCTCAGGAGAACGTTAGGTGCTCGCGAGCAGCATCCAGTTCTCCCCTGGATGTATGAAAAATGATGTGAAATGACATTCATGAATTACCCAGAGTCCTTACTTCAGTCACAACTGTTTACTTCTTCTTTCTTTTTTTATTAAATCTGCTAGTAATTGCTCTGGGAAGCCCAAAGTAATGACATTTGATTTTCTTATTTCCTCAAAACACCCTGTTACTCCTCAGTAAGAATTTCAACTGAAAGGGCAAAATAAAGACATAACAATAAGACAATAATGAAAGCTTTCAGAAAGTAAGAAATTTTCAAAAGTGTGGTGATAACAAAAAATGATATAATTAAGATTTAATTATAACTAGAACACTTTAAATATAAATGTCAATTTTGTCACTCACTATCTTTTACTTATTATTACTTTTTTGTATTTTTAGGAAAGGATTACAGGGTGTTCAGGGTCTCACTACTAGATCAGACTCGTAGTGATCCTCCTGTTTCAGACTTCCAAGAGCTGGGATTACACACCACCACGCCCAGTCTCAATTGCGGGCTCAGGGATCAAATCCCCAGCCCCTGCATCTGCTTGCAGGTGCTTTAATCCTCTGAGCTATTTGGCTGACACTTATCATTCACTATTAATACTGCCACATTTATTTTTTCGACCAGACTAATCCTGACACTTTAATTCACATTATACTTTTTAAAAATTCTCTGTTTAGAAAGTGAGAAAGCCCAGTTAATTTTCCTGTATGAAATTCGGTCCTTTTCCTATTGCTTACACAAGATATTACTTCAAATTTAGACAAAACATGAATCTAATCTATGATTTCCAAGGACAGAAGTCCAGTATCATCTTAACAAGCTAAGAGCAAGGTGTTTGCACAGCTGTACTATCTGGGAATACAGGAAATTTTTTTCTTGCTAAGTTGAGTTGCTGGCAGAACTCAGTTCTTTGCTCTTGTAGGCCTGGAGTCCACGTTTTGCTGCTGGCTTTAAACTGAAAGACATTCTCTATGTCTAGAGGGCATCTGTTCCTCTACTCTGCCCAGTATCTCCATCTTCCACATCGACACTGGCAAAGCCTGCCCTTTCCTGAGCTTCCCTCTCTGCCTCTCTTTGCACTTAGACCCCCTGTAGTCACACGGGGCTCAAACAGCTAATCCAGAAAAATCCATGCTTAGAGTGTCAACCAATGAGCAGCCTTAATTCCTCTTCCTGTGTAACCCCTCTTTCCTCATTATAATTCTCATGTATGTAACACATATGTGGATTCTGAAGATGGATGTGCATATCTGCAGGGTGAACTTTGTCCTGGCAACTACAAAATATAAGCACTATAATGAGAAAGCCAGTAGAATGTATTTTTTTGTTGTTGTTGAGGAAAAACTATTGGACAGAAAAGCTTCTGTTGGAGAGAGACAGAAGGGGGTCCCGAGTGGATTGCCCAGAATGTATTCTTTTTCTGCAAATAAAATGGTTTAATTGAAACCATTCAATTATGATTATCTAGCTTTTTATATGGATTGAGACACAAGAAAGATAATGGTATTATGATGATTAAAATAAAATCATTTGTATTCATTCATCCAAAGCACACTACGGTTTTGACAAACTATTTCAAGTAAAGTTGTAAATCAGGCACTTGATGTGTAGAAATAAATGAAACAAAAATATACTTCCTTATATACTTAAAGCCTAGAGTGAAAAGCAGATATTAATGGCACCATTGCTAAAATCAATGTGTAATCGCAACAAGCTATATGTACTAGAATAAAACCAGCAGCATTCAGCGATAGAGAAATGTGCTGTGTGGACTGAGTGCAAAGCCTCTGAGGTGGGCAAGGGAGACCTGAGAGGTCATGACCTAGGAGATGCTTCACTTCAAGATGTAGGGAGAGAAAAATGCTTGGGCGTGGAGAGCACATTTTTGATCAGAGAGGCATCTTTGGTTAGAAATCACACATATAAAAGTTATGGACATGTAGCAGGAGACTGACAGGGGTCATCTGAAAATAAAAAGTGAAGAAAGTGAAAAGTGCTGGTTGGTACCTCTTCTACCAGCTGCCTCTTACCTTGCCTGTAGCAATAGCACCCACACTGGCTTTGCATCCCTACCATTGCTTGGTGGCATCTACCCCTACTCATTAGTCAGAGTTACCTTAAAAGGCAAAAACAAACAAACAAAAAGCCTAATAAGAAACAAAAGCAACCAAGCCAGGCAGAAATCATTGCTCTCTGAAAACTTTGGAATAGCTTCCCATAACCTGAAGAAGATTCCAGGTCTTTCAAAGCCAACCTAGTGGCCTTCGGGCTGAGTGTCCTACAGCTTGGCACTCACCCTGTGCCCCACATAGGGGCTCTGGCTCCTAGGACCCTCTATCCTTCCTAGCCTGTTAGAGTTGTACTTTTACAAAATCTGCCACCTAGCATAGCCTTTGTTCATTCTATTTCTTTAGTATCCTTCTGCCTATAGTATAGGCAGCTGAGCTAGACAGAAATTAATATCCGGTCTGTGGAGGACTGGGCTCTCAAGGAAGTCAGCTGAAAATAAAGACTTCAACATTGTGGCAGAGGTGAATCTGAAGAACGTCAGGTCTCAAGATACAGATACAAGGACCAGGCTTGCAGCCTCCCTAAGGGAGAACAGTAAGTGGAGCTTATTCTGTAATTAGCATTGTCTGGGCCAGTAAAGTGCAGGTAGACTTCAGTGGCCCAGGTGGCTGACCAAAGAATCTGGAACCACCCTTTCCTGAAGTGGCTTAGTCCTTTCCCTGCATCCTCACTACTTCAATATCATCTAAGCAGCTGCACTTATAAATGTTTAGGTCGACGTAATGCCACATTTTTACCATATTGTGATTTTGATGTGTAAATTTCCCTGACAGAAGGGCTTGATGGCCACACACTCAGGATCCCTCCTGGGTCTCAGGTGGTATTTCCATTTCCCAATAAACCTGTTGTACTGTTAACGTGCTTTGTCCCTTGAAATTCTTTCTTTGATTTCAGGAGAGGCAAACCAGACAACTGGAACATCTATCAGGTTTGCAGTTTTACTTTCACCTATATTATTATGGAAGGTCTACAGAAGCAGCCATAATATCCCTGCTGGAGGGTAGAAAATTAATAAATCAATGATTTTTTCTGAATGAATGAATGAATGAATGAATGAATGAATGAATGAATGAATGAAATGAAATGAATTAGGGAAATTGAAGTGTGTGGAAGAGTTTCCAGCTTTCCTGTGTCTGCAGGACCCCTTCAGATTAAAACTCAGGCAGCCACATGAGTGAGTCCCTCTATTGCATCACTGGGACCCCGGCAACCCTCCAGAGCCCCTGCTCCCAAGCCTGCCGAGTGAGTGACTCTATCAGGACCCCTAGATCCAGCCCAGACCAGATCTGGTAAGTGAGTGGGAGAGCTTCCAGCTACCATGTGCCCGCTGGGCCAGGGACACAACAAGTTCACTTCCAAGGCCTGTAGCACGAAGGAGCTGAATACAACAGCTAGACTGAAGTCAGGCATAACTGGATAAACTCAATTTTAACAGAGCTGCACTCTTAGATGCTAAGGTTATAACTGCACCAGAGTTCTACACCAAAGGTCAGAGGTCAGTGGTATACAAAATGATAAACACAAGGAGCAAAATGCAATCTCAGGCCTTGAGCAAGTGCAGAGGACACTAGATCAGCTGAAATGTATGAATTAATAGCATTGGAAGTAAAGAAACAACAACAGGAAGGCATAGAGGAAATCAAAGAAGAACCAATTTCTGAAATAAAAAAAGAAATCTCTGAATTCATAGCATATGAAGTAAACAATCAAATACAGAAATATATGGAGGAAACCCAATCTGAAAAAAACTCTGCAGTAAAAGATTTAATAATTGCTTCTAAAGAAGACATTGATTAAAAAAAATAGGGGAGATTACAAAAATGACCAAGTCCTTAAATGCGCAATAATACAGGAAAGAAATAGATGGCATGAGCTGAGTCAACGAGATACAGAAGAACTTAAAATCTCAACCACAAGCCTGCAAAACCATTTGAGTGAAAGTGAAGAAAGTTTCAGATCTTATAGGGTATAGTATACCCTATATACTATATGCTATATAGTATATAGATGCTGGTGCACCTATGAAAAGGTAAGAAAGGATCTCTTAAAAACAACTAGGATGCAGAAAAAAATAATTCATCCTATCAAGACAATGCCAAGATGAACAATGTGAGATGAACAGGCATCAATGAGAAGGATGGAGTCAATACAAATGATATAAAAAGAATATGGGTAGAAGTAATAGCAGAAAACTTCCCAAACATGGGCCAAGAATCTGCCATTCAAGTAACTGAAGCATACCGAATACCACATAACTTCAACCCAATTAAAAGCATATAATAGTCAAGAGAAATATGAGTCAAGATCCAAGAAATCTAGCACAAGAATAACATACTGAAAGCCGCTAAAGAAAAGAAGCAGATCGCATTAAAAGGAAAACCCATCAGAATTATGTCCGACTTCTCTTCACAAACCATGAAGGCAAGAAGAGAATGGAACAGAGTACTTCAAGTCCACTATGAAAAAAATTCCAGCCCAGACAACTATACTATACCCTGTAAAAATCTCTTTCAAGTTTGATGGAGAAGTGAAATACTTCCATGACAAAGAACAACTAAAGAATTTCATGATGACAAAGCCAATCCTATACAGACTAATGAAAGATGTTCTAGAGAGGGACCAAAATGATCAGAACTTTCTGAAGGAGAACAGAAGGAATTCACTAAACAGGGCAAACAATTAAACACATAGCAAAAAGGAATGAACAACAGTAGGTAAATAACATGTCAATCATGAGTCAACACAGCTCAATTATAACAATTATGTAAATGGACTCAATTAACCAATTAAAGAAATTTACTGGCACAGTGGATTATGAAACAAAATCCAACAATATGCTGTATACAAGAAACATACTTAACTCAAAAAGACACTTATAGGCTTGAAGTCAAAGGATGGAAAGCAATATTATATGCCACAGCAACTCAGAAAAAATCAGAGGTAGCAATATTGTTTCACACAGTCGCAACTTGAAACTATGAATAATCAAATGAAATAAAGAAGGCCACTATATACTGGTTAGGGGAAAAATTGAAGAGGAAGTGGTAACACTCATAAATATCTATGCACCAAACACAGGAGCACACACTATATAACACAAATCTTAATGGGCATGAAAAATCTAATATCCAAGATGACAATCTTAATGGGAAACCTTAACATCCCCTTATCTCAAAAAGATAGGTCAACCAGAATTAGCAAAGTAGCAGAACTGAACCAGAGCTTGGAACAAACGGAGTTAGTGGACATATACAGAGTGTTCCATCCAACAACAGCTGAATATACATTTTTTTCAGCTGCACATGGGTCATTCTCTAAAACAGACCACATACTAGTCCATAGGTCATGCTTAAGTATATGCAAGAAAACATAAA
Organism: Ctenomys sociabilis; assembly: GCA_004027165.1. Taxonomy (NCBI): domain Eukaryota; kingdom Metazoa; phylum Chordata; class Mammalia; order Rodentia; family Ctenomyidae; genus Ctenomys; species Ctenomys sociabilis. The sequence goes on along the minus strand of PVKA01001158.1, from coordinate 142,621 downwards.
TTATCCCATGCATATTACCTGACCACAGTGCAATGAAAGGAGAAATAAATGACAACCAGAAAAAAACCCTAACTATAAGGAAATTAAATAACACCCTACTCAACAATCAATGGATCACAAATGATATCAAACAAGATGTTAAACAATATGTACAATGCAATGAAAATTCAACCACAACTAAATGGAATTTATGGGATGCAATGAAAGCAATTCTCAGAGGGAAGTTCATAGCTGTGAACTCATACATAAGGAATACAGAATGGGAACAAAAAAAAATTCAAAAACAATCAATAAGGAATGCAAAGGATGTAATCAACACAGACCCAGTGGAAATTCAGAAGATTATCAATAACTACTTTGAGAATCTTTACACTCCCAGAATAGAAGACACAGAAGCAATGGACAGATTCCTCGAAAGGTACAAATTACCAAAACTGAATCAAGAAGATATAACAACTCTCAATAATGCAATAACAGCCAATGAAATACAAAATGTAATAAAAAGCCTGCTGACAAAGAAAAGTCAAGGTCTTGATAGATTCTACAAGAAATTCACAGAAGATATAATCCCTACACTCCTCAAACTCTTCAATGAAATTGAAAAGGAAGCAGTCCTCCCAAAATCTTTCCTGGAGGCAAGTATTATACTGCTTCCAAAATCAGGGAAAGACCCAACTACAAAAGAGAACTACAGGCCAATCTCTCTCTTGAACATAGATTCACAAATCCTCAATAAAATCCTAGCAAATAGAATACAGCAAATCATCAAGGTCATATGCCATGACCAGGTAGGATACATCCCAGGTATGCAAGGATGTCTCAATATTTGAAAATATATAAATGTAATACAGTATATCAGTAGCGCAAAATCTAAAAACCTCATGATCATCTGAACTGATGTGGAAAAACCTTTTGACAAAATCCAACATTCATTCATGCTCAAAGTCCTACAGAAAATTGGAAGGCCTCTACTTCAATTTGATAAAAGCCATCTATCACTACCCAGTGGCTAATATCATTCTAAATGGGGGTAAAGTGAAATCTTTTACTCTCAGATCTGGTACAAGACAAGGATGCCCTCTATCATCCCTAATATTCAATATAGTTTTGGAATCATTAGCTCCAGCCATTAGACAAGAGGGAGAAATAAAAGGAATAAAATTAGGTAAAGAAGAAGTTAAATTATCATTATTTACTGAAGACATGATACTTTACTTGGAAGACCCAAAGAGACTCCACCATGAAGCTACTAGAATTGATACACAAATTCAGTAGCATAGCAGGATACAAAGTCATTATGAAAAGCCAATAGCATTCCTCTACATAGATAACAAACACACTGAGAGGGAAATTAGAGAAACAATACATTTTACAATAGCACCTCAGAAAATGAAACACTGTGGAATTCACTTAACCAAAGAAGTCAAAGATCTATTCAATGAAAATTACAGTTCTCAGAAAAAAGACATCATAGGGGATTTAAGAAAATGGAAAGATATTCCCTGCTCCTGGATAGGAAGAATCAACATCGCGAAGATGGCCATATTCCCAAAATTTTGTATAGGTTAATGTAATCCCTATCAAACTGCCACCAACATACCTCCCAGATCTAGAGAAATCTTTCCTAAAATTTATTTGGAAGCAGAAAAGACATAGAATAGCAAAGGCAATCCTGGGCAACAAAGACAAGGCAGGAGTCATTACAATTTCTGAGCTGAAATTATACTATAAAACTGCTGTGATAAAATCAACATGTATTGGTTACAAAATAGATCTAAGGATCACTGGAATGGATTAGAAGATGCACAGGTCTCTATGAACACACTTAGGCACTTGATCTTTGACAAAGGGGCCAAACATGCTTACTGAAAGAAAGAGACTCTCTTTAACAAATGGTGCTGGAAAAAGTGGATCTCTACATGCCAAAAACTAAAACTTTTCCCAGGTCTATCCCCATGGACTAAGCTAACATCAAAATGTATTAAAGATCTAAATATTAAAATAGAAACACTAAATCTCCTGGAAGAGAAAGTAGGAGGAACCCTTGAAGAAATAGGGGTAGGCAAGGAGTTCATGAATAAAAATGAAATCACACAGGAAAAACTTGAAAGAATTAACATCTGGGACAACCTCTTATTGAGAAGTTTTGCATGTAAACGGAAATTACCAACAAAGTGAAAAGACAAGCCACAAATTTCAAAAAAAATTTTAACTAATAAGCACTCCAAGAAAGGTCTGTTCTCCAGAATTTATAAAAAACTAAAATACATTATGGCCCTCAAATTTAAAGGTCCAATCCAGAAATGGGCATCCAAGATTAACACAGAGGACTAAATTAAAGAAGTGAATAAATATGTGAAAAAATGCTCCACATCACTAGCTGTCCATGAAGTGCAAATAAAAACATCACTGAAATACCATTGCACCCCAGAAAAAATGGCTATCCTAAACAGATCAATCAACAACAAATGATGGAGAGGCTATGGTGAAAAGGGAATTCTTCTTCACTGCTGATGGGAATGTAGGCTGGTGGAACCATTATGGAAATCACTGTGGAAACTCCTTAGGAAACTAGAACTGGAAATCCCATAAAAGCCAGCTGTCCCCCTACTGGAAATTTTCTAGAAGAACTAAAAACATTTTGTCATGTTGATATATGTGTAGCTATGTTTATAGCAGCACAATTTGTGATAACCAAATTTTAGAAACAACCAAGATGCCAGTCACATGAGGAATGGTTGAAAAAGATGTGGTATTTTGGGGGCCAGGGATATGGCTCAGTGGAATAAGCACTTCCCTGGCAAGCACAAGGGCCTGAATTCAATCCCCAGTTCTGCCAAAAAAAAAAAAAAAAAAGATGTTATATTTTCATACAATGGGAGTATTACTCACCTATAAAGAATGATAAACTTGAAGCATTTATATTTAAGTGGATGACACTCAAAGATTTACTCATAAGTGAAATAAACCCAACACATATGTGCAAATATCATATAGTCTCCCTAGTTTAAGAAATAAAAAGAAGAAATACAAAAAGAAAGATATAACACAACTGAAAGGAAAGCGAAAACTTGAGGATTGGACAGTGAGGTCAGGGTAAGGAGAAAAGCTGGGAACAGGACAGGGACAAAGCCATAGATTTGTACAGACAAGATGAGCAAGGCAATGATCCCAAGAAACATCAGCAAGTTTTTGAAAGTAGCAGTTAATTGGTAGGATCCTCAACCAGACTATATATGCTGATACCTGTGAACCAAGCAACTGCACTGAGGAAAGCAATGCATAATAGAAGAGTCACACTTGGAATGCCTGTCATTCTGGTCTTTTAAATACATATTTCTTCTCATGACATATCAATTATTACCATATTGTCTCACAAGTAAAAGTGTTTTTTTTAAATGGGTAATAAATGAAAAAAAAGAGACACAAGAAAAAAAAGTCATAGGATGGTCCTGTTACAATGCTGTATATAGTTAGATTTCTAAATTTCTGTGTAAAAATACGTGTGTATTCCTATTTTTTCAATTTTTTCCCTCATATTCTGTAAGGACTTAAAGTTCAATACATCAATACTTGATGGAAAAATACCTGTTCCACGTAATGTCTAAGATGTTTGATATTTAGACAGATAGGGTAAACTAAACTGTATTTGTTACAGGCTAATAATCAGCTTCTCTTCTGGAGGATTAACAACCTAAGTTTGCAGATCAAAAATTGGAGAAAAGGAAGGGCTTCAAGGTCAGCCAACATTTTGGGCCTAGCCTTTCAAGGTCAGTGAAGACTCAGGACATAGGAGAACCTGTTCTGTAACATCATGTAACTCAGTTGTGCCCAAATTTTCTGGAGATCAAGGAGATTATGGAGCCACAGAGGAGTGAGATCGATGATGTATAGTGTCCCTAAGGAGAGTCACATAGAGAGAAAACTTTCTCTCAGGCTTCCACAGAGTGCAAATTGGTCAAGCAATGGCTGTAACTCGTCCACATGTCTGACACTGACAAAGGATCTACAAAGTGCAGTACAGGGTTACAGGATAAATCCTGAGGGGACTTGACTGACCTTATCAGATACAAAAGTTACTTTTCTTGTTCTATAGGTCTTACTTTATCTTGGTCTTAACCATCCAGCAGAAAAGAGGTATATAAAGTAAAGCCATATTACTATGCTGTGCTGTAAGAGGCTCTAGTCAACAAATTCTGTGGATAACCCACTACTATTGTGGACTGCTGAACTGTGTGGGAGTGTTTCGCTGAATTCAAGCAGCTATAGTATTTAAATGCCAATAGATACCCATCTCTGACGGGACTAAACAAAAAGAGAGGACACAAAGGAAGAACCATTTTCTATTTGTATATACAGAATAGTTCGGATAGAGATACAGCTACTTTCACTTAATTCTATGAGAAGAAAGATTTGTAGTAAAAGTGTTTGGACAGGATATCCTGTCTGCTTCTTATACTGTGGATAACCACTAAGAAGATAACAATGTACAATGTATTAACTATTGAAAATGTCCTATTAATCAGCTTTGAACTTGCCTCATTGATATTTGTCTCTCAAAATAAATAAAATAAAAAGAATTATGGAAATTTCAAAAGCTACATATAACTGTAGGTGAGATTTAGAGAACAGTATTTTTAGATTATGCTGTTAACTTCAAAACTAACTTCAGTGTGTTACGTCCTGGGTATAACATTATTAATCCTGATTTTAAGATTATATTTCTGAAATATGAAGAAAATTATTATTTACTTATCATTAAGGTATGAAGAATAATGCAAGAGAACAAATGTGAGATGATAGTTTAGTGATAAAAGGATATGAAATATTATTCTTAGTTTTTGCTTCTTTGATGTTTTATAATCCTGACTTTTAGTTTTATAAATACTAGGGTTTTTTTTTGCGGGAGTATTCTTTCTTTTCTTTTTTTTTTTTTTTTTTTTTTTTTTTGGCAGAACTGGGGATTGATCTCAGGCCCTTGAGCTTGCCAGGCAAGTAAATATTAGTTTGATAAGCAATGAATAAAAGTACAAAAATTTTATCCTTGTGCCTCACAATCTTTAAAAATTTAGTCTTCAGGGTTAATTTTCCTTTACTTTTTGATAAAATTCATAGAGACTTATGACCTTCTTTTGTTTATTCTTAAATGGTACAGTGACTTATGGGCAGCTCTTAATTCAGTAATTTAGAAATCACCAGCCTCAGGAAAAATTTAAATTCTGAGCTTGTTTGTGAATTGAAGTTTTCCTCTTCCCTCAATCTGAACCTGTTACAGTGGCAAATCCATAGCTGGAGAACCAGGTTGGCTTTCCTTCCTTGTTACCAGACCAGCTACTCTGGTTCTGCTCCCTCAGCCTCCTTCCTAGGCACCGCAAGATTGCAACACAGATAGGCAAGAAAAAGAGGGATTAGGCAAGTTCTGAAAGTTCTAAGTACATTGTTGCCGGCCCTGGATTTACAACTTTCCTGGGTTCTCTGGAGACCTCTCCCATACCACTTCCTCCCAACCAAGTATTCTATGAGTGTTCCTTTCATGCCAAGCTCATATTCATCTATTTTAAGAGTGCTAATGCTGGGATTTTAGAAATACCTCCATATTCTCCTTAGTGAAGTTTGGCTATGGCCCCTCAGAATGGGATCTAATATTACTAAGATAAGAAAGGTAGTATTTTCTAAAGTTTTATACCGTGTCACAGCCTAATTCATCCTAGAAATACTAAGAGTTCAATTAGCATAATACAGTGTCAACCTCTTCTTCAACTGGCTATCAAAATTATTGACCCATGAATTGCTCAGCCTTAAAGTTTTCTGTGAAGAAGTCTATCACAAGACAGAAGGTCTTCCAACCTGGAGGAAGTTCCTATTGTGCTTTCAAACTACAGTTCTTTTTCTGGGGGGGGGGGTGGTTACTGGGAATTGAACTCAAGACCTTGAGCTTGCGAAGCAAGTACTTATGGCCCTGAGCTATTTCCCCAGCCCCTTCAGACTGGAGTTTTTTATAGCCTCAGTCTCAGTTGAGGTGAGGGCCAGCACCTGCTCCAGTTCTCCTGTTGGATGCTTCGGCTGCTGTGGTGGAAGGATTCTGCACACTAGCAGCTCTTTCAGGGGAATTCGAAGTTTCTCTAACTCTTGGTATGCTCATTTCCTCTGTATGCACAAGGCATTTTAAGGATATTTTTGAGTTTACCTGCATTATATCCTGTTGTGACAACTAAAACCTTAAAATTACCACGTTGTTAGATTTCTCATACAAAAATTTTGCCACAGTGTATGCGTGTGTGTGTGTGTGAGTGAGTGTGTGTGTTTGCGTGTGTATAGATATATTTGAAATACTAAGTACCTTGAAATGATTATTGCTATTATTTTCTAGCTGATCTCTTTGCCAATTAATTTTTCTTCTTCAAATTTATCTTGCTACAGCATCAACTTCATTAAATATAACAGTATATACATAACTTAATTGCTCAAATGATTTAATGGCTCTCTCTGCCTACTGGGGGAAAATAGGAATTCTGCAGCACTTTAGCCAGCTTCCCTTATTGGAAGGTTAAACAGATTGTGGCAGTTATTGTGAGGATGTCCTAAAAATGATGAAAATATTGGAATACTGGAAAAATAAGAAAAGAGCATTTATTTCTCTTTTTCTTTAATTAAATTCATTAGATAGATGATAGATGGATAGATAGATAGATAGATAGATAGATAGATAGATAGATAGATAGATAGATAGAGATCCAGCATAGGGAATTTATACCTGCACATGATATATTTTAATTCTTTCTTTTCCATTCCCCTACCCTCCTTCAACCTATCTTCCCCTCCTTACTTACCAAAGCTTTGATATAGGTATAACTAAATCTTAAAAACAGCCCAAATTCCTATCAACCAATGAATGGATAAAGCATTTCCTTCCATTTCAAGTGTTTACCCCAAGTGTGATGCCCTGCTTGGTAGTGTGTTGAGAGGCCCCTCCCATTGTGAGCCTTCTCTCCACCACACATCCGCATCTCCACATCCACCTGAAAGATGAAATATTCTCTTGGGGCAAAACCATGCATTTATATGCACAAGATGGTTAAGGCAATGATCTTGCGAATCTTCAGCAGGTTTTTGAAAGGTTTATTTAGCTTATAGTTTGTACAGGTTTCCATCCAAATGTGGCTAGTGCTAAGGCAGAGTGTCACGACAGAAGAGCATTGTCGAGGACATCTGATGGCACCCACAAGCTAGCAAAACAAACACAGGAGTGAAGCAGAACTTTTCTGTCTCTTATATTGTATCCAGGCTACTGGAATTAAGGCAATGCCAATCCAATCACTGAACTACTGTAGCAATCATCCATTCTTAATTCCAGCATTGCACTGTGAATCAATCACACACTCTAGAGTCAGCCACCTCTGAAAAAAGTACCATCTAAAATTGAATGCTGCTTAGGGGTGGATCCATCTAGACACAAATTGTAGCCATGACTAAATCTTTCTATTGCATTTTTGAATGGGACAAATTAGAGATCATTATCCCCTTAATGGAATTTACAAGAAAAAAGCCAGACTGAAATATAGTGTGCGTATGTGTGTGTGTGAGAGAGAGATACAGAGAGAGAGAGAGACAGAGAGAGAGACAGAGAGAGACAGAGACAGAGACAGAGACAGAGACAGAGTCAGACAGGCAGACAGTTAAATGAAGAGACAGAGAAACAAAGAAGTAGAGAGAAAGGTGATATGTTCATGTTCATGCTGTGCTGGTGTGTAAACCTACACAATGGCTTTAGAGAACATATTTTCTCTCTCAGAAAACCAACTTTCTTCTAGACCATATGACAGTTATCTCTCTACTGAATGGGCATGTTATAATGTTTCTTAATTAACAACTTCCCACTTACTGGAGGAAGTGGCTCTTCAAAAGACTCACAAACTAGTTCAGGTGGTGAAATTAGGAAACAGAAAAGAGAACAAACAGGTAGGCTTTCCTAAATCCTAAAAATATAAAAGAAAACATGCCCTCAAATGCTGGATCTTATTTTTGTGAGTCTAAATTTGTTTTTGCATATTTCAACTCTATAGGCAAAAGTGGGCCTTATCTAGCTCTTGATTTGACAAATATCCTTAAAACCCAATTGAGCTTTGAATAGCACAATGAAGAAATGGAAAGTGGAATCCTGAAGAATCTATCAATTATTTATGAAATCTTAATTTTTATAACATTTTGTAACTTTCAAAATCTCCATAATGCACTTTGGGGGCTCAGTGGAGCCCAATCAGAAAAAAGTAAGCACTGAAAATGCGTCTGAGGAAGGGCAGACAGGAGCTAGATGCCCACTATGGAGCGTGTCTCTTTCCTACCTCCTGTTCTTCAGATTTGATGCACCTCTGGGACTTTCAGGCTAAGGACTAAAAATATCTTCTTGTAGTCCAGCATGGTTGTGCATGTCTTTAGTCACAGCACTAAGAGAAGCTGGGGCAGGAAGTCTAGGCAAGTGTGGGAAATTTAGCAAGACTTTATCCCATTTTTTTTTAAAGTGTGGTGCAGCTAGTGATGTAGCTCAGTGAAAAAACCCTACGTTTAAGCCCCAGTATTGTGAGACAGAAAAAATTGAAAACAAAAATTTCCTTCAAATAGCTTGTTTCACTAAAAAGTTTATATTGAAATAATAATTAGATTCTTTGCCAATATTTAAAGATTAAAGGGGTGTAATTATCACCCCATTCACCATAATTCTGCTGTGACCTTACCTAGATAAGTTCACACAATAATCTAAAACCAATAACAAAATCCACTTCTTTCCAATGCCAGAACTATTAATGTTCCTATAAATTACCTAAATTATTAGGCTCTTGGTGTAGTCTTTAATGAAGAAGAATTATATGCACTGCATTCAATATTATACGTAGTTGTAGTTATGAAAAAGCTAAAAATAATATTCTGTGTGCACACTTCAGTAATCACATTTCTTTGAATTTGTGGGAAAATCTGTCAGTGTCCTGTATTTTGGCTCAATGCACACTCACTATCATTAGCTGCCTGAATGTAACCTGCAGTTTAATAACACCACAAAACACAAGTTAAGCAAGACCAGTCATCATAGATCAGCTAATAACTTCAAGCACACAAAGCAGGACTCTTTTCTGAACTGCCTTAAATGGAAGAAATTCACTTTAATGACTTAAAACCACTTGAAGTTGATTTTATGTTCCTATTTCATACCAATTAAGATAAGCGCACTTCTATAATGATCTAGTATCATTGTTAGGAATCCATGCCAGCCTGCTTCTGAAGGATAGAAGGGCTGGCTTTCTACAAAGGTTTTATTAGCGTGGGTGTTCTGACACTGACTTTTCAAATTATCCATTCAAACACCTAATAATAAAAAGATAAAATAAAAAAGAAAATCTGCAACTTTCAGAACTCAAAATGGCCAGTCAACTTGACTTCAAGTGGCTGGGGAGATGACTCAATGGAATAAGTGCTTCCCTGGCAAGTGCAAGGGCATGAGTTCAATTCCAGGTTCTGCCAAAAAAAAAAAAAACTTGACTGCAAGATGATGGTCTAGCAGTTCTGAGGCTTGAAGGCAGGCCAAATTATTTATTTAATTATTATTTATTTAATTAATATAGTTAATGTATTAGGAATTTTTAAGATATTTGAAATAGAATATATAACTAAGGCATCACAAATCTATAAGAAAGTCTGGACTTTTAATATATAGAATACTGTTCAGTTTTTTGAAACAAAAAATACATTTAGTTCTTTATAGAGCATTATGACTTCTCACCAAATCTCAGATTAAACGAAAATGTATTTGTAAATAGTCAAACCACAAAGTGGTGGAGAGAGGAAGTATGATTTTTTTCTGAGTAAGGACTTCTCAATAGAATAAAGCAGAAAGCAAGGGATTTGGCTATATAGATATTTCTACCTTGTAAAAGAAAATATATAGTAAGTTAGGGCCAGGGAGATAACACAGTGGAATAAGTGCTTGCCTTGGCAGACTCAAGGTCCTGATTTGATCCCTGGTACCACCAAAAACAAAACAAAACAAAAACAAAAGAAAATACATAGTAAGCAATTAATTAAGAAGCAATAGAGGGTAAATATCCTTGGGATGAAATGACTTCAGGGAAATTAATAAGAATAGGCCCACAAAATGCAAATAAAACAGGAATATGCAACCCTTTAAAAAGGAAAAAAAAAAAAAAAGATTATAGGAGCCTGGGAGACGGCTCAGGGGAATAAATGCTTCCCTGGCAAGCGCAAGGGCCTGAGTTCAATCCCTGGTGCTTCCAGAAAAGGAAAAAAAAAAAAAAAAAGTGCCTGCTTATTTTATGTAAATAATAACAGAGATTTAAACTGGTGCAATGTTTTCTTCTAGAAACTAAGTTTCACAACTACCTGACTCTAGCACTGCCAGTTGGACTAAAAAGTTGTATTTTTGTACATGGGCATGCTGAGAGCTACATGTAGAAACACAAAGTGGGGAAAAGCTGGTAACATTTGTGGGCTTATGTCTGGTAATTTGAACAATTAACTTGAAGACAAGTGTTGATCTCATATTATTTTGTTTAGTGAAATATCATTCTTAATGACTTCTTTTTTCATTTTGATTACTTTTTAATCTCTTTAAAAAGATTGAAAGACTTCTTTTAAAAAATTTTAGGGTTGGAGATACAGCTCTATTATTATTTGCTTATTAGCATGCATTAACCCTGCTTTAATGCCTCCAATACTACCAAAGCAAACCAATACACACCAAATTTTCAAAGGCATTATACAGGAACCTAGGAGATAGCTCAGAAGAATAAATGTTTTCCTGGCAAGTGCAAGGGCCTGAGTTCAATCCCCGGTTCTGTCAAAAAATAATAACAATAATGAAAGAAAGAAGAAAGAAAAAAAGAAAGAAAGAAAGAGAAAAAGAAAAAAGCATTATATAAAATTAATAGAGCAGTTTTGAAAATCTATTCATTTTATTCAATATATTGTTTAAAAGGTGAAGTAATGAAAACTAAAAAAAGTTAAAATATTGAGTCTAAGATTAGTTTCACATTGTAAAGTTAGAATTTCAGATTTGGAGAATAAGTAAAATCACAAAACTCTTAATTGAAACTTTATTCAAGGTAGTTAGATTATGAATACTTTTTCTTTTTATTTCTCAAGTTTTTTCCAGGGTATTCTCATAGCTTAGGAAATGAGATAAAAATAAATAATTTTAAATTTCTTATTTATCCAGGCAGTAAATATTTATTTATAATAATTGAAGAATATTTACTTCTAATATATTTTGATTTTCTCCTCAATCAGCCTAAAAACTAAAATCTACAGATATTTTAAGTTTTAATCCAAAACTCAATCCTATAATAGCAAAAACTAAATTCTTAGTGAAAGAATGATAGTTATTATTTTGCAAATATTTCAGTTTAAATATAGTTGATGATCTAATTTCTTTTGCTTTTTAAATTTTTAAAAATAAATTAAATTGTTTATTTGGTGCAGGGCTTCACTGTGCAGCTCAGATGCATAGTGATCCTCCTGTTTTCCACCTCCCCAATGCTGGGATTATAGGTGTGCACCACCACGCCTTTTCTGTGACTAACAAGTTGTGCCCAGGGTAGGGCCCGCATAGCATGTGGTACCAGGGATAGAACCCAGGTTCTAGTGCTTGCCAGGCTAGCATTCAGGTCACTGAGCTGTCCTCCAGTTTCACTTTTGATTTAAGGATGTGGTATACAGAAGAAGTTTGGCTTTAGATTCTAACAAAAGAAATATGTAGATGATTTTTTCTATTGTTCAAAAATCCATTTTTTTCTTTTATTTTTATTTACTTTTTTAATTTATTTTTTATTTTATTGAAGTACAAATATCAATCAGACAGTTTTAAGACACCTTAACAAGACAGATTCGATAAATTAATACATTGCAAACTGTTTTCATAACTGTTTTTGTATCATACAAGGTGCATACATGATATTATACTTACAGACATTATTATAGCAGATGTCTCTTATCAGTAAATTAAAGAGTGTAGCTGTTTACTTATCTTATTTTTTATACCTGAATTACATCAAAAATTCAATAATTATTTTCCTAGTGGATGACCATAGTACTAGAAGCCGATATAATATCCTGTCCAACGACCATCAGTGCAAATCTTGCCTCTCATAGGATTATGTAGAAGCACAGCATTATTTATCCCAACTGTACTGTCTATACACACACATCATGATTCTTCCTTTCTATACCCCTTCCTTTGTCTACACCTGTCAAAGGTGGGCACTCCATTGTCATTCAACTAACTTAGGTGCTTGAACTCGACAATGCAATCCAACACAGTCCAGCATTCCATAATAGTGAGTTAAGTTGTCGACCATAGCCATTTACAGCTCAGCTTAATATTATGGCCCCATGATGTATACTTCATAAGGAAATCAACCAACAACAGATGTTGGAGAGGTTGTGGGGAAAAGGGAACACTTCTCCACTGCTGGTGGGAATGTAGACTGGTACAACCATTGTGGAGGTCAGTGTGGAGACTCCTCAAAACAGTAGGACTAGAAATCCCATTCTAGCTGGCTATCCCCCTACTGGGAATTTTCCCAAAGAATCCGTTTTTCCCCCCTCCTCTTTATAGTGCTTTCTTGGCAGGGTTCCCAACAGAGGCATTTTTATTATTAAAATTTTATCTTATGTAATAAATTTGGTAAGTTTCTCCTCATACCAATGATACAGATCATTGAAACAATTTAGAGTATAAAGAGATAGTACTCTCAAAGTAAAGTAATTTAAATTGATTTTGCAATACAACTCATGGATAGATACTTAATCAGAGTCCTGGGAAGACACATATTTTCAAGTGTGGCAGAGCATCACTGTCTTCTGTGTCACAGTTCTAAATTAAGCATGTAACTTATCTAACAGCTCAAGTTAGAATAATTTTATAGCTGACTTTATGAAGTCTAACAGGTATTTCCTCCATAAAAAGTTAATTCATCCAAATCATTCTACAGAAAGTGATGGAGAATACCACAAAATTTAATATCATGCAGGCAACAAGCTTTATTAAAAAAAAAAAAGCTACCTACATACTGATTTAACTTGGTTTACAAATGCCAATCGCAGGGGCTATGTACATACCTTAAATATACACTTTAGAAACACTGCTATAATTTGGATCTAGAATGTCCACAAAGGTTGTTTTATTGTTTGCTTTTGTTTGTGACATTGCTGTTTGTCTTTCTGAGGCAGGCTTTTGCTATGTAATTCAGGCTGACTTGGAACCCTCTTTGTAACCGAGGCTGGTCTGGAGCTCATTGTTGTCCTTCAACAGCCTCCTGAGTGCATGCGCCACCATATTTTAAACACTTCTTGATGCTACTGTAGGCATTGGAACCTTGAGAAGCTGAGAATTCCTGAAAAGTCCTAGGTCACTGTGACCCTACTTTCAAAGGTGGTTATTCTCTCTGCTCTCTGTCTCTCCTCTTTCTCTGTGTCTTTCCTGCATTGATGAGGTGAACGGCTCCCCATTTACTGCCTCCCTAGAGGCCTGAAAGCAATGCAGCCAACTGACTACAGATGGAAATTTCTTCATTTATGAGGAAGCCACCATAACTTTTCCTCTTTTTAAGTTTCTTATCTCGGTTTTTATGCTATAGTAGTAGAAATCTAATGTGAATGCTCTGACAAAGGTAAGTATAATCAGCTTCATCTCAAGAGAATGATGATTTTTGTAAATAGGAAGCCTAGTTAGGCTCATTTCTATTATCAAATGAATTGGAAATATATGGGTTCTGAACCTCCCATGTGATGAAAACATTCTCATTCCTTTTGAAATAAGGGATAAAGCTTATAACTGGATGACTTCATTGTTTTCTTTCCATGTTCAGCACTTTTTTTTTTCTTTTGTGGAACTGGAGATTGAACTCAGGCCCTCTCACTTGCCAGGGAAGTGCTTATTCCACTGAGCCATCTCCCCAGCCCCTCAAACACGCTCTTAACAAGGCATAAATGCGTATACTTAAAGTACACCCTTTAACTAAATTTGTAATTTTTATGTGCTTATGAAACTATTTAAGATCAAGATATGCAATATGTTCCAGGCTATTTTTAAAGAGGCCCGTGGACTTCTCAAGGCTACTGAAAACTTAGGCAATTTTGCTTTTTCATGCTTAATTGTGATTACTTCAGTGTTTTACATTTAGAGCAAAACTACTAGTAATCTGGCAGCAAGTTAAATCCCTTCCCAGTTTAGAATCCTAATCATGCATGGCATCATCAAACACGCCAGAGTCACCTAACTTACCTTCTACATGACTGGCCCAGTCATCACAGATTTTGATTATTTATTCAAATAACATTAAGTAATTAAGTTTTTAAAACCTGGGGACGTACCTCACTCAGCTGAAGGTCAAAGTAGGCAAAGTGTACTGCTGTGCTCCTCTGCGTCCTTCCCTGGGACTTATCTTTCCTGCTGCCTTTATATTCCAGGAGAGCCTGTGTGCAGCTCAGTCTCTCACTGTCCTGACCTGGGCCGGCTTGCTCCAGCCAATCACTCTGACCTGACTCTTTCCCCTATTTTATGCCACATGCTTCTGTCCTGTCCATTACATAACGAAGACACTAAGTGCAACCATGCACTAGGACAGTGGTGGCTAATAGCAGTGACAATGATCACCCTCTAGGTTCGAGAGATTATTAAAGGTGTTATCACGTATAGCACTGCTAAACTGACAGCAAATTATGAAGCACCGTACGATGTGTTGGAGAAGAAGGAGGAGCACTTTGCATTCCAATCTTATCACAACACATAGAAGGAGCCATGCATGAAGCCATACTTATTTGCCTAGATCTTAAACCTTTGATTCCAAACATACCTATGAATGAATAGGAATGCTTTATTTTTCATAAAATTGCTATTAAAATATGAAAAAAGCATTCATATGACTTATTTTTATACTACATATGTTTACTCTGCAGCATAAATTTTTAAAAATTTTTCAGTTAATCTGATTAGGTTTTGGCAAATCTATAATAGTATTACTTCCTTTGATCTTGGGGTCCAAAAATCTGTGGTGCTTTTCCACCTCAATTTATACTGAGAAATATCTTTGCCAGTTTTATTATTGCCATTTGCTTTACTTACTGATGGAAGGAAATCAAACCTTTATCTCTGTGCAACTTATTTGTGGTAGCTAAAATCCATTATTTGTCCTTTACTAAGAGTGAAGACTTCACCTTGCAAATATGACAAAATTTTATCTTTAATCACAAAGCACATGCTTCCATTTAACCTGTGTCTTTAAAAGTGTGATCAGAAAATTACTGAGTGTACCTATTTATATTCAAAGTTAACAACTCAATAAAATTAAACTATGTTGTCAATCTACTCTGTGGAAATAATAACAAAGAGATCTCAATTTTGTTCCATTACCATGCTAAAGAAATATAAAGAAAAGAAATAATGAAAGCTATTACCAGGCAGGGGCACTCACATATCAAGTATAGTTTTGTATACAGTGCAGGAAAGACAAGTCATAAAATGCTATCAAAATTAAAGGAAGGTAAATGAGTGATTAACATATGTTATATTCATGGGCAAAATCTGGAAGAAAGAAACACAACAATTTATAAATATAATAATGAAACTGGAAAAAATAGATGAATGCATGTAAGATATATTAGAATATCATAACTAGTGAGAGGTTAATATTAACAAAATTGTGGATAAAACATTAAAAAATAACATTTTCATTTTATTTCATGTACAATTAAATTCTTTCTATCTACAGAAATAATACTTATATTTATGAAAGTAATATTCTATAAATGAAAATGATAAATATATTCCCTAATTTATACTATTTGTTTAAAACTAAAATATTAGACTGATCTATAAGGTATTGATTTTAATTTCCTGCTGAATATTGTCTTCAAAAATTGTTACTTGCATACAGAATTCATTTTCTTTCATTATTTCTAAATAACTATAACCAACTTTACTGCAGAATCAAAGTTTTTCTTTATTTCTTAAATATTCTTGTGCAGAGGAATGCTATTGAGTTTTAGATATTGACTTTCTATCCTGCTATGCTACTAAATTTGTGTATTAATTCTAGTGGCTTCTTGGTGGAGTTTAGAGGGAAATTAGAGAAACAATGCCATTTACAATAGCACTGCAGAAAATGAAATACCTTGGAATACATCTAACTAAAGAAGTCAAATATTTATTCAATGAAAATTATAATACTTTGAAAAAAGAGATCATAGAGGTTTTCAGAAAATGGAAAGATATTCCTTGTTCCTGGATATGAAGAAATAACATTGTGAAGATGGCCATATTCCCAAAATTGTACAGATTTGAGGCCATACCTATCTAAATAACACTAACATATCTAGAAAAATCATTCTTAAAATTTATTTGGAACCACAGAAGACCTCAAATAGCAAAGGCAATCCTGGGCAACAAAGACAAGGCAGGAGGCATTACAGTTCCTGACTTGAATTATATTGCAAAGCTACTGTGATAAAATTAGCATGATACTGGAACAAAATAGACCTGAGGATCAATGAAATAGATTAGAAGATGCAGAGGCCTCTACAAACACACTCAGCCACCTTATCTTCAACAAAGGGCCAATCATGTTTATTAAAAGAAAGATAGCCTCTTTAGCAAATGATGCCAGAAAAACTGGCTCTCTACATGCTGAAAAATATAACTTGACTGAGGTCTATCACCATGCACTAAGCTAAAGTCAAAATGGATTAAAGATCTAAGCATTAAAACAGAAACACTAAATCTCCTAGAAGAGAAAATAGGAGGAACTCTTGAAGATGAAGAGATAAGCAAAGAGTTCATGAACACAAATCAAACTGCAGGGGTATAATACCTGAAAGAATTAACAACTGGGACCTCCTCTTATAGAGAAGTTTTGCAAAAGAAATTACCAACAAAGTTACAAGACAACCCACAAATTGGAAAAAAAAAATACTTAACTAATAAGCACTCAGACAAAGATCTCTCTATAATTTATAAAGATCTAAAAAACATTATAGCCCCATTATAGTTTAAAGACCCCATCCAGAAATTGGCATCTGTGTGTGACTAACACACACTTTGCAGAGGATGAAATTATAGAAGCAAATAAATACATGAAAAAATGTTCCACATCACTAGCCATGCATGAAATGTAAATTAAAACAACACTGAGATACCATCTCACCCCAGAAAGAGTGCCTATCATAAAGAAATCAACAAACACCAAATGTTGGAGAGGCTGTGTGGAAAACAGAACCCTTCTCCACTGCTGGTGGGAAGGTAGACCTGTGCAACCATTATAGAAATCAATGTGGAGACTCCTTAAAAAAACTAGGAGTTGAATATTCCTTGTCATTGTAAGAAATTTTTGTGTTTGATATCATTAACTAAATTAGATAAATAAGATTAGAATGTGAAGCCCTGCATATACTTTGTATCTTATACTTCAAATCAGCTAGATTGAATTTCACTTTTCTTTTTCTATTTGCTACTGGATTTATAGGAAGTTGTTAAATTACTTGAAGTCTTCCTTCTATTATTGCTATTTCTTTTTTTGTCCCACATTGCTAAAAATGATTATTTTCAAGTTAGAAAATATAATAAAATTATATTTTCATCAAGAGAGTATAACACAATCTTCTAATGCTTTAAATGAATCTAGGTTTCTATATTTTGTGCTATGACACTATTTAATTACAAGACCCCAAGCAGTAGCAGACTATTTTGTACTATGTCTGTCATGAGTCTAGAGCATAGAGGATAAACTAATTTATCTATAAAATATCAGACCCATTTCCATCTCTGCACATATTATCAATATAGTATGTATATTTTATTTTGCTAGTAAAAATACAATACTTTTCTATTGCTAGTAAAATATACCTGAGACTGGAGTAATTCACAAAGCAAACAGATTTATCTTGCTTAGCATATTTTGGCTGCAAAGGCTATGCAGATTGATGTCAACCCCATAATCCAAGTTCCAGTTGTATCACAACATGACAAAAAGGTGGAGCAAGAACCAGACAAATGCAAAAAGCCAAAGCCTGCCATGGCTTTGTTTTCCAACAACCAATACACGGAAACTAACAGAGTAGCAGGGGTCTGTCTCACTCCCTCTGGAGAGCACTGACTGACTAATGAGTTTGGAGTCCTAGGATGTGATTAACATCTAGCATCCATAGCTTACAATCTCACCCTCTTAATACCACTGACTGGCTTTCAAGCTTCCACCCTGTCAACCTTTGGGAAGCAAAGCACATCTGAACCATAGCCATGTGCTTTTGGTCTATGCTGCTTCTTGTGTCCATCTTTCTTCTCTGTTGCTTTTCTGTTCATTTCTCTAGTTTTTATGTTCTACACATATTCCACTATGGATGTCTGAATCTATGTATGTGTATATATCTACCACACCTTCTTTAAAAAATTCTAACAAGAGTCAGTCCTCGAAACTGAAGTTTCTATATGAAGTTGAAGAAATCTGTCACTTCATCCTTTGATAAGGGGCTCACCTTGTTATACCATGACTTATACAACTTTTATCTCAAAAAATTGGGTTGGCACAATAGCCTTTATATCTTTGTCCATCTGTATTGTGGCCCAAAAATAAGCAAATCAAATAAAACATTCATATACTCACATTGGCTGCAAGACTACATTGAACTGATATATAAAAATATTATAACAAATTTTTTGGCTCATACTAATGTGCCCCATTATTTGTAAGCAGTATGTACTTCTATTAATTATAAAACTAGTTCAAAAAATTTAATTCAAGCTTGTAAGCAGTGAAATGTGGCTGTCATTAAAAAAAAAGTCTTGAAGAAATGAGTGGAAATACAACTTCTAATATCAAAAATAAAACTTATGGGCTGGCCAGATATCTCAGTGGACTAAAGCACTTGCTTAGGTAGAGAGTAGCAGCTAGGGCTCAATCCTCTGCATGTCCTGGCCCCACACCTGGGGTACTCTGAGAGGACACTTGAGACTAGGCGTGTTGGCACATGCCTGTAATCCCAGTGCTTGGGAAGCTGAAAATAGGAGGATCGCTATGGGTCTGATTTACGTAATGAGACCCTGTAGAACCTGTACCAAATATATAAAAAAAAGAGTGAAAATTACAATGTTAAACTTAATTATATGAAAAAAGAAAAAAAATAAGATAGGAGAAATCATGAGTTTAGGTGTTTTACATATTTGCATGTATATGTAATTGCCATATTATTTGTAGCTTGTGCTTATGGGGACGTACACGACAATAAAATAATGTCAGTAAAAGTAGGATTTAAATGATATTTCAAAGAAAATAGGAAGAACCCTTAAGAGAAATAATAAATTTTCTGGTGGTAACATTTTATATCGTGAACTTTCCTGGGATGGTCACCAAATTTTTGAAGTCATTATGTTATTACTGATTATTTTAAGGAGGGGAGGAAGAAAATCTATAGATTAAGTAATCAATTTCCTGGAGAATGGAGAATCACATGTAGTAATGTAGAGACTGTTTTAGTAACTTACACACAATTTACATTATTCATAGTCATGATATTTACAATAAAATTCAGTAAGATGTTATAGAAATGATATAATTATAGAAATGCAAAAGTAGGGTGAAATATAGCCAGGAGAATTCCATATGCAATCATGAGAGTTTCTGAAGCAAAGACATAAAACATGGATGCTAGTGAGAAAAAATATGAGAAATATTTGTGAAATTATCGCTATATTCTTTCTCGGAATTTAGCCAACTATAAAATAAATATGCAACTATCATAAATATATTTATATACCAATTTTATAGCTATGGAGGGAAAAAAAAACCTTGTCCATAATGCTTATCACTACCAGGTAGAAAGGCTACTGTTGAATAAGAAGAAGCTGTGAGTACACATGCAGACACTTGGCTGGTGGTCTTGACTTGGTTCTGATAAAGTCAAAATTTCCAGGCAAGTCATTCAACCACTGAAATCCTGCACACAAGTGCAAGAGAGGCTTTCCTCAATGAGTGCTTCTCTTACCCTAATTTGGGGTATCTCAGGAGTGTTTGGGCTAGACAAAAAACGTCAACTAGAAAAAAGAAATGAGTATCATTGCAAATGAATACAACATTCACACTTTTACTTTTAAAGGAGAGACACACAATAGGGCATAAGAGACAAAAAAATATATAGAAGAGACTATTGTATAATTAATTTATCTAACTCTAATGGAACACTTAGAAAAGAAATATCTAGGAACTAGGGATTTATTTGTTTGTAAGAGTCTGAGAGTTCTAGAATCACAGAAATCTAAGTAGATGAAACAGAATAATAATACTTTTAACAAACAAAAATCCCTTAGGATAGAAGGAATACCTGAATTATAGTCACTATGTTTGATCCAAGAAGAATAATTATAATTTGCAATTTCCTTCGCAAGAAAAACATGCATTAGTGTAACACTTTCCACAGAAGTGGAAGAAATATGACATTCCCCTCACAACCTTAAAGAGACACTGCCTCTTGTTCAGTGAAAACGCACTTATTCGAATCATATTATCGCTCCAAAGGTCTATGATCAGACATTCTGAAATGCTGCAGTCTGGGGCTAAAAGATTTCTCATTTCCATGTTGGATACAGATTCAGATCAACCTTGAAAGAATCAAAAGAAGAAAACCCCAAGCGAAGAATTTCAAATACAATTCCATTATACCACAAAACACTTGCCTTCAGGTACTCCAAAGCCTCATAACCTTCTATAGCTTCTGATCAAGAAATGGTTTGTGTGATTTTGCTCTAAGTGCTTCTCTCCTCAGAAGCAGGAGGTCACTTACCAGAGTGGTCATACATAGTTAGGTGCAGTCTTTTCATTTGTTAAACATTTCAAGGCACAGCTTATATCAATCTAAGTTGTTTGTCGAATTATGTTAAAAACTAAGTTATTTTTCACATCTAATTATTAAAAGCACTTCAGAAATACTATTTTAATAAATTTAATAAGCCTAAAAAGCATAATCACTGATCTATTAAAAATCAGAATTCAATACCACTAAATGGAAAAATCCCTTTATTGCATCCAAATTATTACTATGGCTAATAAAAGGGCCTCTAATTGCTCAAAGAGCATCTTTATTTCCAAACATTTACTTTTCATATTAGAAATAGCTCTATATAATTCTAGCTTGCTGTACAGCATTGATGGGTTATTTATTAAACCGAGAGAGAAAATGGGTTTACTAGAAACACATTTAAAAACCTAGTGAATATGCTGACAATTTAATGTCAAAGTGACGCTTTCAAGATCGTATGTAAAAATCAATAGAAAGTAAAGGGAAAGATACAGCGATAGTAAAATGACTCAGAGAATGTACAACAGCCTGTAGGGTACTACTACTACAGTGAAAAAAAAAAAACATAGAATTTTAATTCTAGACAGTAAACTCTACTTAAAATCACAAACAAAAAGACTTTTGTTCCCAGTGACTACTCGCACACTTCTAACCTGCGTAAAAATATTTCCTTCCCTCTAGATATACAGAGAATTTTAGATGTTAGATTTAATATTGGATTTAAATCTAATATTTCAATAGTACATTTCTTAGTACGGAAACCTATAGGCAATATGGAAAAAAGAAATACTTTTCTGTGGAAATCTGATTTTTCACAGGTAGGTGTTGGGAGGTACTGAAGCTGGAAATTTGTCACACATGAGAGCGCTACTAGACCTCAGTGCCTAAAGTCGTCAAACTGACAGAAGCACCCCATCTGGTTAATGTCAGCTCTTAATCACTAGGCAACCTTATGTCACATGATCCTGACTTTGAAAAGCTATAAACAAATGCCCCGACTGTTGTTCTGGGGGTCCTTTGCCTGTCAGGCGTGACCAAACACCTGACCTCAGCTATTATCCCTTGTCTTTATTTTCTAAATCCTCTCACCATTTTCTCCTCAGCACCACTGAGAGACCAACAAACCCCTATTTTTGGCACCTGAAACAGGGACACCTGGTAAGAACATACTGATAGGTGGGAGGAGGTTTCTCAGAATTTTTCGGGCAACAGGGTGGGAGAATGGATTGGTAGGTCAATAATAAGCACTGGAGTGATCTATTGACAATTGTCATGTAAAAAGATGGGACATGAAGTTCTACTAACTTTCTAAAGTATATGAAAAATGAATTTAAAAAGAGAAATAGGTTTGGGAAAAGCCAGAAAGGAGAAAGTTATATTGAGTTAAAAAACAGGTCAAACAGAGCTTCAAAAAGCAGAGATGTTTATAGATGTATATGGATGTATATAAAAATGTTTTCTGTTCTCTTGGTTCTTATATATTCATGGATTTTTTAATATTTATTTATTTACTTATTTTTGTATTTTAGAGAAGGGTCTACAAGGTATTCAGGGTCTCACTACCAGGTTGGATTTATAGTGACCCGCCTGTTTACAGCCTTCTAAGAGATGGGATTACAGGCATGCAACCCCATGCCCAGTCTCAATTGCAGTCTCAGCATGCCTGGGGTCAGTGCCAGCATGCCAGGCCCAGAGACCAAACCCCAAGGCCCTGTGCCTGCTTGCAGACACTTTAATCCACTGAGCTACCTGGCCAACCCCATTCCTTTCTTTATTCTAGTTTTAAAAGTTTTTTAAAAATTAGTTTTTAAAATTTATTGAATATAGGGTCTCACTGCACAGTGAGATTCATAATGATCCTCCTGTCTCAACCTTCCCAGCAGTGGAATTACAGACATGCACTACCATGCCCAGTTTTGGGGCTTGTATGCCACACCTGGGGTTCTGGGCTTAGCACAGCATGCAGTACTGGGATTGAACTCAGGTCCCTTGCCTAGGTCCTTACACATTTGAGTCACCTCCCCAGGCCCTATTATTTTCTCGGACTACCACAAAGGACTTAATATGGAGTATTGTTTTAAAAATCAAGTTCCAAATGAGACAAGGAGGGTAGAGCAAAGATACTGCTTATATCCTCCAGCTTTGCTCAATCAAATGGGAAAGGAAAAAAAAAATTAAATTGTGAGTGGTTCATTCTAAGCAGCACAGTAAGGAGACCGCACTGAGTAGAGAAGCACAGGTTGGGCTCAGAGAGGGCCCTATGCAGTGGTCCTAGACAGACCCAGCTGGGATTTCCCACCTGCCCTCAAATCCATGAACCCAATCCAGCTGCAGCTTGTGCCCCAACTACAGTCCTGTGCACTGATAAGTTAAAGGGTCATGACTAGGGAACACCATGACCTTGGCATTCGCTATGTGCATTGCTGGTTTCAAAGTTTTATTAGACTCCAGATAGTGCCTGCCCAGGAAAAACACAAAACATCCAGTGGTCAGAGCCAAATGAGAGCCCACACACAGAGTGGTTACACGTAACTGGCTACAGGGCCATAGTCTGTGTAAAACTTGGGAAGGGAAATGTGGGTGAGGAAATCCATTCTCAGTATTAAGACAATTGAGCTACTGCTAGCAGCTTTCTAGCCTGGAGGCAACAGAGTAAATGCAACCAGAGAAAGAGCCCCAATACAAAGAGGTCTCCAGATTCTGTGTGGTATCATCCAGGCTGAGTATACAAGGAAATCAAAATTATAATTCAGTGTACCCAAACCATTACATAAACCACACTAGACTCTTGCATTGCATTCTTCAGTAAAATTTTAATTTTTAAAAATGTTATATTGATTAAAAATATAAATAAATTAGTTTTAAACATTTAAAGGGCTTTATTTTTTGTGGAGCCAGGGCTCAAACTCAGGACCTTTTGCTTGCTAGGCAGGTGCTTATGTCACTCCACTATACCAGATCTTTTGCTTTTTTCTATATTTTTTGGTGCAGGGTCTCACTATGCATGCAACCCACATCCATAGTGATCTTCTTGCTTTTTGCCTCCCACATGCTGGGATTACAGGCGCACGCCACCACACCCGGATTGTATCGCTGGCTCAGCACACCCGAAGGCGAGGCCAGCGTGGCTTGGGGAACCAAGGATCGAACACTGGTCCCTGCGCTTACCTAAGCAACTATACCAGATCTTAAGGGGCTTTTGAAATGCATGGCCTCCATGTAGGGCAGCTACAAGGGTCTGTGTAGGGGCCAGGAAGATGGCTCAGTGGAATAAGCGCTTCCCTGGCAAGTGCAAGGGCCTGAGTTCAATTCCCAGTTCCGAAAAAAAAAAAATGTTCTGTATTATTGACCTGGAGGGATACAAAGCACCATTTCCCAGGAATAGTATGTTGCATAAAAATGGGAAATAGAGTGATTTTCTTCAGTACAATTGACACTAAATACAAGTTTTTACATTTTCCCCTTAAGGTAATTAACTTAAAAAGCTGTTTCCATCCTAAAGAGAAAGCAATTTACCTTTAAAAACTTTTAAAAAATCGTATTTCCTATGATTTACAATATGAATATTTTAAGAAAAACAAGTAAAGTTCTCATGATTCTTAATAAAGTTGATTACTTGTTTCACAGTCTTAAATATATTTAGTACAGGAAAAGCTTTGATATTCTACAAACTGATACAGTGTCTTGGAGTTCAATCTAAAAGCAGTGAGGTTGAAACAATTGCTTGATTTTGATATCCCATTTAAAATGGTGGCAGGCCTAATGGTGGCCTCCAAAGGACCACAGGCTTCAGATTTGAGACAATTTATGCAACAAAGATATGTTATGTTCCAAGCTGTTCAGATCAGCCAAAAATGAGCTTTATATTTCATTTAGTAATGTTAATTGGTTCTGTGCAGATTTTGGGCTAATTTCTCTAGTAGTATCATTTTTCTTGCAATGAGTTAAGTTAACTTGCTTATTTTTATATATGTGTCATATAAGGAAGACTGTGTGATGGCTTTTCCTCTTCCAAAACATATGACACAAGTTTCCCATTGTAAGATCAAAATTCAGTTACCAAACCAACATGGAGAGGTAATCCCTCCCATTTCATTTGTCAACATACACTATTCCATTTTTAAAATTTTGTAAGAAGTGGAAGTACAGCAACAGAACAATAATTCAATCAGGCAAAAAAAAAAAAAAAATCAGTACAGCACAAGTAGTTCAGTGGATTAAAGCATGTTGGGCATTCAGTCCCAGGCTGCCCCTGGGATGCACTGAGACAGCAATTGAGACTGGGTTTGGGGGTGTGTACCTGTAATCCCAGCTCTTGGGAGGCTGTAAACAGGAGGATCACTTTGATCAATCTAGCAGTGAGACCCTGAACTCCCTGTAGACCCTTCGCTAAAATACAAACAAACAAACAAAAAAAAAAAAAAGAAAGAAAAAAGAAAAGAAAAGAAAGAAAGAAAAAATATCTAATCTTGGGTAGAGAATATACTTGTGTTTTTCCTGAGAACATTGAGTGACCTATGTTGTTAGGCTGTACCATGAAGCCAGATCTGGAGAAGGAGCTGACGGTGAGGAAGCAATACTTAAACTGGGCCTAATGAATGAATGAACAAAGGGGAAATCTGAAGTCTAAATAGGTGATAGAGCACACAGAAATACTATGCTGAAAGTATTAGGACAAAAAGAATTATAAAAATGTAAAGTCTGCGCATTAATTATAGATAAAAGATGCCATTAAAAACTTTTCTGATAAGAGATCTCTGCTGATTGACAAACAACACAATCTGACTAGTCTTTCTATGATTATAAATTTCTAAAAATTTTAATAGGGTTACTATAATTCAATTTGGTCAAGAATATATTTGAGGCAAGATGCAGCCCAAGTCCAGTGTGTGGGAGAGCTTCCGTGCTCTCCTGTGTGCACTGGAGCTCTCTGCACCCAGCCCAAGCCCAGCATGTGAGTGAGACCTCCAGCCGTGCTCTTGGGACCCCTCCAAACCACTCTAGAACCAGACCAGGCCCGGTGTGTGAGTGAGAACATTGGTCCTGCTCTCAGGGGCCCTCCAGACACAGCCCAAACTCAGGCGCAGCCAGTGTGTGGGAGAGTTTCCACACTCCCCTTTGCCAGCTGGATCCCTCTGGACTCAGCTCAGGTCCAACTTTCGGCAGCAGGAAGAAGCTGAGCACAGCAGCCAGACCCAAGCCAGGCACAACTGGATGAATTCAAACTTTATAGATCGGCACCCATTAAACTGAAATACTTTGCTAGACCCAGATCTATGTGAGAGGAACTAATGATTGCTCTTACTGTCTAAAATGCAAAGCCACTACTTACACAAGTTTTTCAACTGCCAAATATCATTATCCTATATTAGTGCTCCCTATTGTAGTTCTGTAAATATAAAACTATGACTGCCTTAATCACATAATCCCTTGTGTGAAAGACTTTCAGTAGGTGCTAAGGTTTTAACTGCAGCAAAGCTCTACATAAAATATCAGAGGACAGTGCTATACAAAATGACAAAGAGAAGGAGCAAAATGCAATCTCAGGCTCCAAGCTCATGCAGAACAAATTACCAGACACCAACATAAAAGAAATTGGGTATCACACAGGTGAAATGCCTGAATTAATAGCGTCTGAAGTAAAGAAACAACTGTAGAAAGGTATAGAGGAAATCAGATCAGAAATAGCTTCTGAAATTAAAAAAAAGAAATCTCTGAATTAATAGTGTCTGAAATAAAGAATCAATTGCAGAAATATATGGTGGAAATGAAATCAGATATAATCTCTGAAGTAAAAAAAAGAAAGCAGAACTATAATGAAAAAATTAATAACTGCTTCACAAGAAGACACTGATAAAAAATAGAGATTAGAGAAATGATAGAATCTTTGAATGAGCAACATAGGAAAGAAATAGATAACATGAAGTAGAGACAAAGAGATATAGAGGAACTTAAAATCATAATCACAAGCCTGAAAAACTGAGTGAAAGTGAAGATAGAGTTTCAGATCTTGAAGACAACATCATAGCTAGTGAAAGGTAAGAAAATATCTTTTAAAAACAACTAGGATGAAGGAAAAAATAACTCATCACCTGCCAGACCATGCATACATGAACAGTGAAATTAAGAGGCATCACTGAGAAAGGAGTCAACACAAATGATATAAAAGAATATGGGCAGAAGTAATAAAAGAAAACTTCCCAGTAGCTGAGGCATATAGAACTCCAAATAACATCAACTCAATTAAAAACACTCTGAGACATATTATAGTAATGATTCCAGAAATACAGCACAAGAATAATATATTAAAAGCCGCTAGAGGGCCCAGGGAGATAGCTCAGTAGAATGAGTGTTTGTCTGGAAAGCGAAGCACTCTGAATTCAATCACACTCCTGCAAAAAAAGAAAAAAAAAAAATGCTGCTAGTAAAAAGAAACAGATCACATTTGGAGGAAAACACATCAGAATAATAGCAAACTTCTCTTCACAAACCATGAAGTCAAAAAGAGAATGGAGCAGAGTACTGCAAGTCCTCTGTGAAAACAAACTCCAGCACAGAGTACTGTACCCTGCAAAAATCCCTTTCAAGTTTGATGGAGAATTGAAATACTTCCATGACAAAGAACAACTAAAGAATTTCATAGTGACAAAACCAGTCCTACACAGACTACTAAAAGATGTTCTAGAGAGGGACCAAAATGATTAAACATGTATGAATGAGAAGGGAAGGAACCCACCAACCAGGGCAAACAAACACAGAACAAAATGAGTAAATAACAACAGGTCAATCATAAGTTAATATATGTCATTTATAACCATCAATGTAAATGGACTCAATTCATAAATTAAAAGAAATAGACTTCTAATGTATTAGGAAACAGAATCAAACAATATGCAGTATATAAGAAACACACTTAAGGCATAAATTAATTCATGGGCTGAAAGCCAACAGATACAAAACAGTACTACATGCACCAGCATCTCAGAAAAAAAACAGAGATAGCAAACCTGTTCACAGAGAGTCTTAACTTCAAACCAAGAATGATCAAATGAAATAAAGAAGGCCATTATATACTGGTTAGGGGAAAAATTCAAGAGGAAGAGGTAGCACTCATAAATATGTATGCAGGAAACACAGGAGCACCCAACTATGTAAGACAAATCTTAATGGACACAAAAAAATCTAATATCCAATTCCACAATCTTAACAGGAGACCTTAACATCTCTTTATACCAAAAATATAGGTCAAACAGAAAAAAACATTAGCAAAGAAGTAGCAGAACTGAACCAGAGCTTGAAACAAATGAACATAGTGGACATATACAGTGTGTTCCACATAACCATAGCTAAATACACATTTTTTTCAGTTGCACATGGGACATTTTCTAAAATATACCACATACAAGTCCATAGTTCATGCTTTAGTATGTGCAAGAAAACAGAAATTATCTCATGCATATTGCCTGACCATAGTGCACTGAAACTGGAAATAAAAAATAGAAGAAAGCAGAAAATCCCAATAAATACATGGAAATTAAACAATACTCTACTGAGCAACCAATGAGTCTCAGATGAAGTTAAATAAGAAATTGAAAAATATCCAAAATTCAATGAAAATTCAAGCACAACTTATTAGAATTTATGGGATGCGATGAAAGCAATTCTTAGAGGGAAATTTACAGCTCTGAACTCAAAGATTAGGAAAACAGAATGGAACAAATAAACAACCTAATGTTGCACCTCCAACATCTAGAAAACAAAGAGCAAAGCAAACCCAAAACCCAAAGATGGGGAGAAATCATAAAGATTATAGCAGATATTAATTCAGTTGAGATGAAGAAAACAATTCAAAGAATCAATGAATCAAAAAGCTGCCTCTTTGAAGGATTAAATAACATTGATAAGCCACAATCTAACCTCATCAAAAAGAAGAAAGAAAAAATTCAAATACAAATAATAAGGAGTGAAAAGGGTGAAGTACCACAGACCCAGTGGAAATTCAGAAGATTGTAGCTACTTTGAGAATCTTTACTCTCACAGAATAAAATACACAGAAGAAATAGACAGATTCCTAGAATGTCACAAATTACCAAAACTTACTGAAGAAGAACTATAGTTCTTACTGAATAAGAACTATTAATAACCTAATAACAGCCAATGAAATATGAAATATAATAAAACCTACTGCCAAAGAAAAATCCAGGTCCTGATGGACTCACAGCTGAATTCTACAAGAAATGTACAGAAGGTGTAATCCCAATACTCCTCAAATGCTTCAGTGTAATTGAAAATGAAGCAATCTTCCCCAAATCAATCCTGGAGGTAGGTATTATATTTATACTAAAACCAAGGAAACACACAACTAAAAAACAGAACTATAGGCCAATCTCCCTCTTGAACATAGATGCAAAAATCCTCAATAAAATGCTAGCAAATAGAATACAGTAAATCATAAAGAAGATTATACACTATGACCAGGTAGGATTAAAGGTATAAATATAATACACTATATGAATAGACTGAAATCTACAAACCACATGATCATCTTAATTGATGCAGTTAAGGTTTTTGACAAAGTCCAACACTCATTCATGTTCAAAGTCCTACAGAAAATTGGAATAGATGGTCTCTACTTCAATCTGATAAAAGCCTCTATGACAACCCAATGGCTAACATAATTCTAAATGGGGAAAAACTGCAATCTTTTACTCTCAGATATGGTACAAGACGAGGATGTCCTCTATTACTCCTTCTATTCAATATAGATCTGGAATCATGAGTTAGAGCCATGAGACAAGAGAGAGAAATAAAATGAATAAAAATAGGTAAAGGAGAAGTTAAACTATCATTATTAGCAGATGACATGATACTTTACTTGGAAGACCAAAAAAACTGCATCAAGAAACTCCTCGAATTAGTATACAGATTCAGTCAATATGAAAGCCAATAGCATTCCTCTACACAAATAACAAACACGCTGAGAGGGATATCAGTTGAACAATACCTTTTACAATAGCATCACTAGAAATGAAATACTTAGGAATTGACCTAACTAGAAAAGTCAAAGATATATCCAATGAAAATTACAGTACTCTGGAAAAGGAGATCATAGAAGACTTCAGAAATTGGAAAGATATTCCCTGCTTCTGGATAGGAAGAACTAAAATTGTGAAGAGCTCCATACTCCCAAAATTGTTCTACAGATTTAGTGCAATCCCTATCAAATTACCAACAAATACCTCAAAGACCTAGAGAAATGATTCCTAAAATTTATTTGGAACCACAGACGACCTAGAATAGCAAAGGCAATCCTGGGAAACAAAGACAAGACAGGAAGCATCACAATTCTTGTCTTAAAAGTATACTACACAGCTAATGTGATAAAGTTAGCATGGTATTGGCAAAAAAAAAAAAAAAAAAAAAGACCTCAGAATCAATGGAATAGATTAGAAGATGCAGAAACTTCTACGAACACAGTCAGTCACTTTATCTTAAGACAGCGGCTAATCATGTTTACTGAAAGAAAGATAGCCTCTTTAACAAATGGTGCTGGAAAAACTCACTCTCTACATGCTGAAAATTAAAACTTGACCCAGGTTTATCACCATGCACTAAAGTAAAGTCAAAATGGAGATCTAAACATTACAACAGAAACACTAAATCTCCTATAAGAGAAAGTAGGAGGAATTCTTGAAGACACAGGGATAGGCAAAGAGTTCATGAACACAAATCAAACCACATGGGTATTACTTAGATTTAACAACTGGGACCAACTCTTACTGAGAAGTTTTAAAAAGTCGAAAGAAATTACCAACAAAATGACAAGACAACCCACAATTTGGAAAAAATCTTAACTAATAAGCACTCAGACTAAAGTTTGCTCTCTAGAATTTGGAAAGAACCAAAAAACATTAGACCCCCAAAATTTAAAGACCCAATCCAGAAATGGGCATCTGAGATGAACACGCACTTTTCAGAGGATGAAATTATAGAATAGAATAAATACATGAAAAATTATTCTATTTTGCTATTCTTGAAATGCAAATAAAACAACACTGAGAAACCATCTCACTCCAGGAAGAATGGCTATCATAAGAAACCAACAACAAATGTTGGAGAGGTTGTGTGGAAAAGGGAATGCTTCTCCACTGCTGGTAGGAAGGTAGACTGGTACAACCATTGTGGACATCAGCGTGGAGACTCCTCAAAAGAGTAGGACTGGAAATGACATGGAACCCAGCTATCCCCTACTGGGAATTTTCCCAGAAGAATGGAAAAGATCATATCATAGTGATATAAATGTACCTATGTTCATAGCAGCACAATTTGTGATAGAATGCTGGAAGCAATCAAAATGCCCATCACTTGAGGAATGGATGAAAACCACGTGGTATTTTTATACAATGGAGTATTAATCAGCTGTAAAGAATGATGAACTCGAAGCCTTTATATTTAAGTGAATACTACTTGACATTATTCTAATAAATGAAATAAACCAAACCCACATGTGTAAATATATTGTCTCGCTAATGTAAGAACTCAGAAGAAGAAATGAAATAGAAAGTTATAACACAATTAATAGGCAAGTGAGAACTTAAGAATTTAATAATGAAGTGAGGGCAAGGAGAAAACCTAGGAAACATATCAGAGGAAAAATAACATACATTTATATGTACAAGATGGTTAATGCAATGATCCTGAGAATCTTTAGCAGGTTTAACTTCAGATGAAGTTAAACTAGTAGTTAATTTGTAGGACTCTCACCTTGATTAACTATATATGGTGATACCTATGAACTAAGCAACTGTACTGACATGTTATTCTAGGGTTATGCTTGCAATACTTGTCATTCTGGTCATCTAAAAGCATACAGCTAATGTCATATCAATTACTGCTATACTGTCACTCAAATAAATACTTTAAAAAAAAAGGGATAATAAGTGAAAGCCAGACACACAAAAAAAATATCCTAGGTCTGTCTTGTTACAATGCTATATATGGTTAGATTTATAAATTTCCTTATAAAATATGTAATTGTTTATTCCTATTTTTTATAAATATTTTTTATATTTTTATATTTTATTTTTTCTTCAAATTCTGTAGGGATTTAAAGTTTAACATATCAATGCTTGATGGAAAATACCTGTTCCATGTTATGTCTAAGATGATTGATATTCAGATATATAGTGAGGTTAAACTCAACTGCCTATGTTATAGGGATATCATTAAACTTTACTTCTAGAGGGTTAACAACTTAATTTTTTACACCAAAAATTGGAGATAAAGAAGGGCTACCAGGATAGCCAACATATTGGCCCTAGCCATTCAAGGTCACTGAGGACCTTTCAAGGTCACAAATGTACTGTAACATTCTGTAACTCAGTGATATACCAAATTTTCTGGTAACTGAGATGATGGGGCCATAGGGGAAAGTGATTGATGATGTATAATGTGCCTAAGGAGAGTCACACAGTGAGAAATCATTCTCTCAGGCTTTCACAGAGAGAAAATTGGTCAAGCAATGGCCATGACTCATCCACATGGCTGACACTGACAAAGGATCTACAAACTGTGGTACAGGGTCGCAGGGTAAATCCCGAGGGGATTTCATTGAACTTGTCAGATACAAAAGTTACATTTCTTCTTATATAGGTCTTGCTTTACCTGGGTCTTAACCATCCAGCAGAAAAGTATAAAAACGAGGTATAAAAAGTAAAGCCATATTAATATGTTGAGCTGTGAAAGGCTCAAGTTAACAACTTCTGACATTGCCAGTCCTATGGATAACCCATTACAATTATGGACTACTAGACTATATAGGATCTTTTTGCTGAATTCATGCATCTACACTGTTTAAACGGCAATAGAATACCCATCTCTAACAAAACTAAACAAAAGGGGATATAAATGAAGGATCATTTTGCATCTGTATATACAAAATAGTTAGGATAGATAGACAGCTACTTTATCTTAATTCAATGACAAGAAAGGTTTGTACTAATAGTGATTGGACAGGATATCATTTCTGCATCTTGTATTATGAATAACTCTAATGAAGACAACCATATGCAGTGTCCTACTAACCTATTTTGAAGCTGTCTCATTGCTCTTTTTTTTCAATAAAATTAATTAAAAAAAGAATATATTTGAGTGCACTCTGATTTTCTAAAGATGTTTGCTTCTATGTTCTGTGTATTTGTTATGTTTGTATGTCATTGTTTAAACAGCTAGCCACCTTTTGTTTTAGCCTTTTGAGAGAGAGACTTAAAAGCATGCTTTCTCCTGAGTTACCAGCTGATCTAAATGATATCAAAATTGGTTTACTTATGAGTCATCAAATATTAAGCTAATTCAACAAAAATACTTAAAGTGGGGAGAGATTATTGGACAGAACTTCAATTGGTTAATAGTGGGGGTGACCAACCTTTGTTCATCAATGAGGAGCCCAGAAAAATCTTCATAGTCACTTGGGAGTCACCCCAATAATTAACATTGATTAAAAGACAAATTATTTCAGAAAAAAATTACAATAAATTTTCTTCATAAAAGAGGCAGTCAACATGAAACTAAATTAAGAAAGAAAGGTTTTCATGTGTACATGGTAATTTAGTATTGTTAATCTCATGGTGTATTAAATGTATTCATTACTCCAGATGTACAGTTCTTCCAAAGTGTAAAATAAGGATTGCTTATTTTGATAAGACTTTTCTTTCGAATTTAGACCTCTCAGTTTAACAAAACTTTTGATGTATATCCTATTAAAGAAAGACAAAAAAGTAAAAGCTTCTTATGTATTAGTTAGAAATGACTGGTTTAAAGGGTTTTGTATTATGTCAAAATGAATATTTAAGTATGTCACAAAATGTCATCAGGTTTGTCATGCAATACTGTATGTAGTTTTGATTTCTAAATTTCTGTGTAAAAAACTTATGTTGTCTGTTTATGTTTTACAGAGATTTATGTATTAGAATATCCATGTTTATTAGAAAAGAACAATTCCATTTTTTGTTCTAACGTGTTTGATATTCAGATCAATAGTAATATTAAGCTCTTTGCCTGCATGACATAATAATGTCATTATGCTTTTCTTCTGGATGTTTACCAACTTAGGTTTAGAGATTAAAAATTAGATGGGCTACAAGGATAGCCAAAATTTTGACCCTAGCCCTCTAAGGTCAGTGAGGACTCAGCATATCAGATAATCTCTTCTATGACATCCTGTCACTTAATTGAGTCCTTGATTTTCTGATCAAGAAGATTATGGGACCACAGAGGATGATTCAGTGATGTATAGTGTGCCTAAGGAAAGTCACTTAGAGAGAAAATATCTCTCAAGCTTTCACAGAAAGCAATTTGGTCAAGCAATGTCCATGACTCATCTAGGTAGCCGACACTGACAGAAGATTTAAGAGGTGTTCTACATGTTTCTAAGGTAAATCCTGAGAAGATTTAATTGACCTTGATAACAATTTTTTTTTTTTTGTAAATTTATACAGGTCTTGCTTTAACTTGTCATCAACCATCCTACAGAAAAGTGTAACCACATGATATAAACAGCAATGCCATAATATGCTAGCTGTACTGGTTAGACAAACACAGGGACTGGAGTTCAAGCCCTGGCACCACATTCCATGCCAGCCCCACCACCAGACACGCTGAGGGGGCCAGTGAGACTGGGAATGGTGGTGCACACCTGTAATCCCAGTGTTGGGAAGTCTGAAAGCAGAAGGATCACTATGAGTCTGAGTTGTGTAGTGAGACCATAGAATATATATATATATATATATATATATATATATATATATATATATTTTTTTTTTTTTTTTCTTTTTTAAAAAGGTTTAAATCACTAAAAACTTCAGACAATTGCCAGTTGCACTGCTAACTCACTATTGTGCATTATTGAACTGTGTAGTATTAAATTGCTATACACAGTTACCAAAATCCCTGGACTGTCATCAAGAATGGAAAGGTCTTCTAAAGGGTTATCCAAATACAGCTTTTCCAACTGTAACAGAACATCCATCGTTCGCACAAGACAAATAAGGGAGATATGTTGGAAGTTACTGAAGTTGGAAATTTGTCACATGTGTGAGTGAAGGAGTAGTCCTCAGTGTCTAAGGCAGTCAATATACCTGAGTCCTGAGAAAAGCGTCCTGCCTGGTCAATGTCAGCTATTAGTCACTACCCAGTCTTGTGTTATGTGACACTAACTTTGTAAAAGTATGAATAAACACACCTACTGTTGTTCCGGAGGTCATTTGCCAATCAGTCAATGGGCTACCACATGACCCAGCTCCTATCTTCTCTATCTTTTCTTCATACCTGCCACCATTTCTCCCTGGAGTACCCCAAGACATCAACAGGTAGGAAAATAAATCTTGTAGTGTTAAGCCATAAATATATATAAAGGTACAAGTATAGAAGGAGGAATCTTAATATTTAGAAATATTTGGGTCAGGGAGATAGCTCAGGGAGATAGCTCAGTGGTGTAGTGCCAGCCTGGCAAGATCAGGGACCCATGTGCAATCAGTGGCAACATATGCTGGATTGGCTCTGCCCTGGGGCGTGCTGAGCTAGCCACTGATATGGGACATGGTGGCACAAGTAGTCAAGTGCTTGGGAGGTTGAAACAGGAACATCACTATGAGCCCCACCTTCATAGTGAGACCCTGTACCAAATGCATAAAAATGAAAGAAAAGAAATATTTGTCATCAGGTAAATAAGGACTTATTTTCTCTCTCTCTCTCTCTCTCTCTCTCTCTCTCTCTCTCTCTCTCTCTCTCTCTCTCTCATCTTTTTTCTATTTTTGATAATACTAAGAAAGGACCTTCACACTGTGGTACAATTTCAACTGTGGGTATGAGTTTAAAATCTTAACTAAGAAATGTACATTTGAAAGTCCTTCTATGAAAAGAAAAATCTAGGACTTTAATGAGAAGCATTGTGGTCTGGTTTGTGTCTAGTTGTCCCCCAAAACCTCATGCAGTCTCTGGGGCAGAGTTTCTGATTAATTCATGATCCAATGCTGGGATTATGGATGTGAATGCTGCACACACCCTGGGGAGGCAATCTAAGGAAGGGAGAGAGGCTTGCTGGCCACTGCAGCCATCGCCTTTCCCTTTGCTCTCTGCTGCCTTACACCACCTGA
Organism: Ctenomys sociabilis; assembly: GCA_004027165.1. Lineage (NCBI taxonomy): Eukaryota > Metazoa > Chordata > Mammalia > Rodentia > Ctenomyidae > Ctenomys > Ctenomys sociabilis. The sequence continues at coordinate 106,619 of PVKA01001158.1, read as the reverse complement.
GTGGCTGCTCTCTGCCATGTGGCATTTTGTCTTGGAGCCAGGCAAGTATGGACTTGAAACCTTTACAAACTGAGCCAAATAAGCAATTCTTTCCTTGATTTTGGGTGTCAGGTATTTTGTCCCAGCAACAAGAAGAGTGAGACACACGCTATCGACTTACAACCATAGTTGAACAATCTACAGGCTTTTTTGGGTGGAGGCCAGCTGCCAAAGACCATATTCTTCTTCATGACATAGCCAGTATTTTATAGATGCATAATAAAACCATATGTATTAATTGTTTTTATTTTTGTTACAGCAGCAATATGTGTTATTCATTTTTATTGCTATCAGTTTTTTGTCGGGAAAAATCCTTGAAGTACCAAGATTAGCAGTAGAAATGTAATATATTTCCCAGGCAACCCATCCAAACATCACAAAAGAAGTCTCTCTTCATACTGTAGCTGCTATTATGAACAAATCCCAATCTCCATAGATGAGTCTAAACTGAAATAAAGCCTTAGTGTTGTCTGATGTCTAGTGCATCAGGTGTTCTGGGGAAGCAATACAACAATGATTACCAAAATATCTTATTATAATTCTAATTTCATCACTGGCTCAAACATGATAATCCTTACTTTAAGTAGGAATCACCATTCGTCCTACACACAAACAAGTTAAGAAAGTTCTACCAGAAAAATTTGTTAGATTTCGTGTCCAGAACTTTTCAAGTTTTTGTAGGGATTCTAATTTTATGAACTCCAGTTCCTGCTAAAGGAGAATTGATAATCCCCTGGAGAATGCCAGATAACCATAAGAGAACATGGGGAGTGCATACTCAAGTATCTGAAGAGACTACAGAACAATTCACATGGGAAAACATGCAAGGAAGGTGAGGTGTCAGCAAAGTGAGCTGCGTGGAGAGGACTGTGCCCACCAGTGCGAGTGGGCCTTCTCCAGAGGGCTGACAGCTTGAATAGAATGGGGAGGTGGAGGAAGAGCACATCTGCTCCCTATCCAACTTTGGACATCCATGTTTCCTGATTTCCATGTCTTTGAAATCCAACTTGGAATTAATCCTTGGTTCCTGTGCCTTAAATTCAGATAGGACCTACATCACTAGCTCCTCTGGTTCTTAGACATCTGGGTTTGGATGGAAACTCTACCACTCACATCCTGGTTCTGCAGTTTATAAACACCTAATCTTAGAAATGTTCTGCCTCCCTAATTCTGAGCCAAGCTTTCACAATAAATGTCTGTATATGACATACATTTATGCTTATATGTACAAATAGGATACATGTATCCTATTTTTGTTTTTCTGAAGAACACTGATTAATATACTTGGCCTGATTATTTTATCACTTTTGAAAGAAGTTCTCTTTGTAAGGAAAGTAGCCACCATCACCATGCAGACTCTCAGCAAATATATGCAGATGTGTTTCTGTGCATGTGCAGAGAATCAGAGAGTCCGTGGTCGGTGTCGCTTCTAATCTATACAGTGAGAATTTGCTGGGGTCTGTTCAAGACTATACAAGATTCAGAGGAATCAGGGTTTAATGTTCTCTCCATTTACTTAATAGCACCCACAAGAGACCCAGTAAACTCTAGATCACTGTAAGTTGTGAACTACATGAACATACAGGGTTAAACACACACACACACACACACACACACACACACACACACACACACACACACACACACACACTACAAGAACCTCCAGTCTAGCTCAAATTCGCCAGTATGATTTTTTGCTGGTAGTTACTGAACACTCTCATTTCTAGTTCCAGCCACATATATTATTATCAAAGATCCATTAGCAGGGCAATAATCATTAAAGTAGCTTAGATTAGAGATATGTAGAATTGAGAAATATTTGTTCACATAGGTACTCTGTTGATGAGAGGTCATTACTAAGATTGAATTTAATTTAAATTTTATTTCAGATAGATTCCATGACATACAGATGTGGTAATAAAGGGTCAAAAGAGTGAGTCAACTTATCCATGTAAGTTTAAAACTCACAAAAATTACTTAATTCCACAGTGACATTTATGGTTCAGTTGAATCATGATCCCTGGAGCTTATCAGATACATCCAGAGATTTGTGCACTCCTTGGTCAGATTAAGTTGACAATTAAAGTGACACTCGAAAAGAAATTTCAGGCTTTGAAGTCCTTCCAGCACACTGGATTTGTTTTCTGCTAAAACTTGGAATTCTACTCTGCCAGGCATGGCTGGCATGCTTAGGGACATCAGCATCATCCTACAAGAGGTAGTTCCTCTTTCCAGAAGGAAGTGAATTCTCCTTATGTGAAGTGACACTTAGTCACAATCGATCTCTGTCCAAGAAGTAACTGAGTCTTCCACAAAGCCTGAGAAATCCTGAATATCGGCACATACAGCTGTTTATTCAGCAGTGTCAGGAGATGGGCTCTTTGGAAGAAGAAATGATTTGTTTCACACTGTATATTTTTTGAAAGTGTAGCTTCTTCCCTCACCACAGGACTACAGACAGCATAAATACTTTTTTTTTTTTTTTATAAGACTGCTAGTCTTGTTAGATAGCCCTAACATTTTATTTTTTTATATTTCATTTTATTTTATTGAAGAACAAATAGCAATGAGACAGTTTCAAATCAAATTAGCAGAACAGATTGAACAATTAATACATTGTATATTGTTTTCACAGTTTTGTTTGTTGTTACGGGTGCATACATGATATTCTACTTACAAATACTATTAGAGTAGATGCCTCTAGTCAATGAAGAGAATGTAGCTGTATACTTACCTTATTTTTTAAAGCGAACTATAGTACACTTTCAATAATTAATACTTTCTATATTGTTATCTTCTTAGTGGTTGTCCATAGCACAAGAAGCCAACAGAATATCCTGTCCAAACATAATGAGTGCAAATAATTCTTCGCATAGAATTATGCAGAAGTACTGCATATTTATCCTAACTGTACTGTTTATACAAACACTGAATGGTTCTTCCTTTGTATCCCCTTTTCTGTTTAGTCCTGTCAAAGATGGGCATTCCATTGTCATTCAATTAGTATAGGTGCCTGAACTGAAGGAAACAATCACACACAGTCCAGCAGCCCACAATAATAGTGGGTTATGTGAAGAAGTTATTGATCAGAGCCATTTACAGCTTATGGAGCTGCAGAGGAATGTGATCAATGATCTATAGTGTGCCTAAGGAGAGTCACATGGAGAGAAAACTTTCCCTCAGGCTCTCACGGAGAGCAAATTGGTCAAGCAATGGCCGTGACTCATCCACATGGCTGACTGACAAAGGATCTACAGAGTGAGGTACAGGATTACAAGATAAACCCCGAGGGGACTTGACTGACATCATCAGATACAAAAGCTACATTTTTTTGTTATATAGGTCTTGCTTTATCTCTGTCTTAACCATCCAGCAGAAAAGTGTAAAAATGAGGTATATAAAATAAGGCCATAATAATAAGCATCAATAGCTTAGAGTATAACTGAATTGAAATTCTACAAAGCATTAGACCAAATATCAGTCACATGACTCTGGTACAAAGTAGTTAATTGAAGGCATATGAATAAAGAGTGATGGAGTTAAATTTATTATGACTGTATATTACATACAAAGGAGAATGGGAAAAATAAATGTTTTTAGATTCATTTTATAAATTCTGTTATATAAACCTTGAAAGACATAACCTCATTTTCAGAAATATGAGAGTAAATAAGGAAGGCAAATTTTTCAGTTATGGACTTAATGTATAAAACTTGCTTATGCAGGCTTTGTTTACCACAAGCTCTTCTGTTATTAATTTTCCATATAACTGTATGTTAGACTGCATGAGGGGTTGAATCCTGGCCCTTCTGAATACTAAGCAAGATCTTTACCCTGAACCTAGTATCAAACCTTCTAATTTTTTATTTCGTGTTGAGACAGGGTCTCCTCTAAGTTGATCAGGTTGGCCTTCAACTTGAGACCTTCCTGTCTCAGCCTCCAGAGTATCTGGGATCACAGATATGTGACACCATGCATGGCTCCCTAACGCTATATACACTTTACTTGCAAGCTTTGAGTAATACGTAGAATTATGCAGTCAGAAGAAGAGTTAAATGAAACAAAAATGTTAGTATTTGTGCTATCATTGTTATAATGTTGTATAGTGTTCTGTCAGTCACACCTAAGACGAGATTACTTTTTCATCCTCATGTTGCAAGTTCTTATCAGAATAACAACTACATTTTGCATATCCATGCTGGCCTTAAAATGAACCACATAAATTACTGCCCATCTGAAAAAAATATAATTTTAACTATCATTACATAACATAAGAACATAATTTCACTTAATATTTACAATGATCCTAAGTGGTATTATTACACGGAAAGAAATTGAAGCTCACTTTGTTTGGATGTCCTGAAATTACACAACTAGGAAGTCACTCTGCCAGAATTTCAACCTAGGTGCATCTGAGAGCAAAGGCTATGTGCCTTTTTCCATTATCACACATTAGTGTGATTCTTTCCATTCAGGAAAGAATTTTGAACTATGAGCAACACTATTCATAATGAGCATGTGTTGTGAGGGCTCCTTCCACTTTGCTTAGAATATTCTAACTACCCCCAATTTCCTTAATTTCTATGAATTCTACAAATAGCATACTAAGTAGTTCACTAAATAATTATTGAAACTCTTGGATTATGCCTTTGGTGAGCCAGTGCCCAACTCTGTTTATCATTCAGAAGATAAAGAAAGAATAAAGTCACACACTCACATTCTACAGTGGCGTCTTAGCAGATCACTTATGAGTACATACCTGTCACTTTTAATTTGACAAAAAAGGAGAAACATGACTACTATAGGTATAAATGCAGTGAAGAGTTTTGTGGACTCTAATGTTAGTGTGTATCTGTATTCATTAATTCATTCACTGAATACTTTAGCTAGCATCTAGTATATAACATGCATCAGGGCACAGCATAGAACAAATGAAACTGATTGCCACATGCAGTTCACAATGACATAGTCTAAAAAAATCTACATACATATGTATATGATGACATATAGTTATATGCACATGTATAATAGCAGCTTTGCCACATTTGGTATTAGGAAACATGAAGCTAGTTATATGAAAAGTAGATGCTGCTTTAGATAGTCTACAATGATAATACAAATAAAAGCTGAAGAATACTGGTAAAATATTTTTATCACAGCTATTTTCTTTTTATTGAGTTCAGGGCAGTAAAGATTTCAGTCCACTAAAAATGGACCAGTGATAATCTAGGTAATACCCATTAAAAAATCTAAAGTACAAAGCTATAGATTTTTATATTTATGAATTGAATACAGGAAGCCTGAGTGAAGTTTCCAAATCTATCCAAAAAGTCCTGTACCGGGAGCTATCTTTGCTGTATCATTTTATTTCACCAAGTTATGAGAACACAGTTTTATGAGGATGCTAAGCATTACTACGGAATTAAGATTGGGTGTGAAACCAGCTCTAATCTACTTTCCCCAGCCTTGTTTTCCTGTTTGTAATAAAGTTCAAAGACATTAAGTCTGGAGTATTAAATTTTAATGCTGAAACTCAGTCTTCACAATAAAATGTGAGCAGCATTGGCAAAATGAACAAAACAAAGACAAATTCAGACAAGCAAAAAAGCTGTTACAGAAAATACTTTTTATAAGCAAAACATACGACTCTTTAAATTGAAGTCATTGAATTTAATCTTTACTTTTTTATGTCTTATGTTGTTTTGGTTTTATATGATTATTGCTGAAAATAGTATATTTTTATAAATTCTGTACTGTAATGAATGGAAACAGAAACAAATATTCAGAGCAACTTGATGATTTCAATAATTGGGTTTGAGTTGCATCTGAATTGAATCACAAATATACAGTATATTGAGATCTACAATATACCATTGAGTGAATTAACACTTTATATCAAGCTAAAAGAATATGTGAAAATATTAAATGAGGAAAGCTTTTCATTTTGATACACATCAGTGAAAATTAAATGATACTTTTAATTTTCTCACCCAATTCAGAAAAATGAAACCTTCATTCATCTAATGCCAAAAGAGCACAGAATAGTCCAAAATTTGAAGCTGTGAATCCTTGGTAAAATCCTGAGCAGACAGAACTCTGTTTAGCTTATGAGATCTGACAGTACCCTGCTTGGGGTGATAAGGCTGAAGGCATTGTGTACCCCTAGCTACTGGCAGCAGAGTAAACACTGACAGTGTGACAGCTCATTTGTGGTAAAGCCATACACTTTTTCTGAGATATGGAGAAAGTAGAAGTAGAACGTTTGTTAAACTTTTGGTACATATGTAGAACATCTATATATTCTCCTTTTGCAAGTACCTTTGGAGACATTTTTATATGTGTTGAGATACATAGAAAAGAACTGTGCCATTTATAAACAGCTGGTAATTGACAAGGTAATTCAGACGACTTACAATTATTTGAAAGCTACGTTAGGAATTTTATAAATTCAGTTGTTAAATAAAATTCCAACTTAGAAGAAAAACATTTAAGTTACCAGGACAAATACCTAAAACTGCAGAATATTTTAAATAAGAACATACAGAAATTATGTTTTAAAAAGAACCAAAGAATAAGTGTTTGGCAAAATATTAAAGCCTTTCACATATTACCTATATAATGCCAGCTCATAGGAGTACTTCAGTCCATTTTGGGAATTGGAGGATAAAACATAAACAATTAAACAGTTGTAGGAATCATTTAACATTTCTTAAGATTAAAGTAGACAAGCACATTGGTCAGGCAATGGCCGTGACTCATCCACATGGCTGACACTGACAAAGGATCTGCAAACTGTGCTACAGGGTTACAGGATAAGTCCTGAGGGGACTTGACTGGGCTTATTAGATATAAAAGTTACATTTCCTGTTATATAGGTCCCGATTTATCTTGGTTTTAACCATCCAGCAGAAAAGTACAAAAACAAGGTATAGAAAGTAAAGCCATATTAAAGTGCTGAGCTGTGCAAGGCTCAAGTCAACAACTTCTGACGTTGTCAGTCTTATGGATAATCCACTACTATTATGGACTACTGGACTATATTGGAATATTTTGCTGAATTCAAGCATCTACAATGTTTAAATGGCAATGGAATACCCATCTCTAACAAAACTAAACAAAAGGAATACAAAGGAAGGACCATTATGTATCTGTATATACAAAATAGTTAGGATAGATATACAGTTACTTTCTCTTAATTCAATGAGAAGAAAGATTTGTACTAATAGTATTTGGACAAGCTATCATGTCTGCATCTTGTACTATGAATAAACACTAAGAAGATAAGAATCTGCAATGTATTTATTATTGAAACTGTCCTATTAATTGGTTTTGAAACTGTCTCATTGTTGTTTCTCTATAAAATTAATAAAAAAACATTAAAATAACAATTTGATGTCTATAAGTCTTGTCACTTTAATAGTAGAGATAAAAAGTTTTAGGCTCAGAATTCAGAAGGGAAAAGTGCAATTATGCTAATCTCAGGATTATGTCAAGCCCATTAGTCTCATAAGAATACAAATAGCCCTCTTCTGTCACCCTCACCCTCACCCTCACAGGATGCAATCCACCCACTTCCCAAACAGCTCTTGTCTGCCACGTGTGGTGGTGCACTCCTGTAAGCACTAAGGAGGCAGAGGATGGAGAACTGTGGCAAGGTTGAGGCCAGCTCGGGCTACATAGCAGGTTCAAGTCTAGCCTGAACTGTACAGAAAAGCCACTTCTCAAAACAAGCAAACAAAAGAAGAACAGCAAGCCACAAATCTTCTAGCTCTGCAATGCACAATCCACACTAACATGAAGGCTGTTGCGATAGACACATTGTCTATCTTGCTGAGGACAGGTGGCATTAGTGAGACTCTTTCTTTCTTCATGACTACCGATGTCCTACTCAGGTTTAATGTGTTGTCACTTCAACCATTCTCACAAGCAAAAGAAAACAAAAGAGCCTGAGAAAACAAAGCCTTTGTTAGTTCAAACTCATCTAGGCTGCTAAAAGATTCTGGACAGACACACACAACCATGTACATTATTGCCACAATGACAACTTTACTTTTAACCTTTTGTGATACAACAGCCCTACTTGACAATTTTCTAGGTCCTTTTAGTCAGCTCTCTCCTGTTTATCATAACTGTTTTCAAACCCTTTTGTTCTCTAAGCCTGAGCTTCATTGTCTCCAATGGATTCCTATATTCTGTCTTACCTCCCACTTCTCCTGGAAAGAACAATATGATTTTTTAAACATTCTTAGAGCTCCTTAATACCTAACATGATGACTTGGTTCTGAACATCCCATTTTTCTTTCCTCTGTAGCAGAAAATGCCCCCCCCCCACAGCCAGTATACTTTAGTTTGTTAGCGCTCCACATAATAGCTCCTATTCCAGTTCTGTTTGCTTATGTCACTTAGAAATGACAGGTTACTGTGATGCATAGCTGATCACTCTGATGCACACCGTATAAACCAGTACCTGATTGGCAAGCCATTCTGCCTCTGTACTTCCTGTTTGCTTATCACATATAAGCCCTAGATCATCAGAGATCAGGACCTGATATCTGGGAGTGGCCTGATCTCTGCCTGCTGATGTGCATAAATCTACCTCTGATGCAGGGTCTCATTTCAATGTTTCTGCTTGCTGCTGCCTCAAGAGCATTGGCCAGGAAGACCAGCTCTGCTGACCTCTTTGGCCACTCATCATGGTCTCACAGCTGGAGCAAGGACCTCTCTAGTTTGAGATAAAAAGACATGCTCTCAAGATTTCTTGAGTCCTTTTGGGAGTTTGGAGAAGGATTCCTGGCCTCTTGATCCAGTGGCTCACTTTGGACCCCAAAGGGAGGAAGACACTGTTTTCTGTCTGCCTGCCTGCCTTATTTCTGTGCTCCAGGGCAATCTCAATTAGTCTGTTTAGTCAGTCTGTCAGTCCTTCTCAGTTCAAGCAGAAGAGCTTGATCAATACTTGGTAGTTGTTAAGGACACTCTCAAGGAAACAGAGGTTGGAATGTTTAACCACTGAGCGCCTGCTCAATGAATGTGTGATTATGTGGAAAAGTGCAACAGGCTGCTCTGTCTGTGCACCAAGTCTGGGAAGCACAGGTCTGGGTGGCTGCCTGGGCCTTCACCTGCAGTACCGTGGTGATGAGGGCATGGCGTAATGGAGGCCTCACACCGTCCTTAGCTAAGATGTGCCAAAGGCCCTGTAAGGAGTGCAGCCAGGTGGATATCTGAATAGTCTCTCTGAGAGACTCTCATCCTTCGTCTGTTGTGTCATCCTTCAAGGGTACACAGCACACAGAAAGGCAGAGATGGCACTTAAGTAGTCAAAATGACTGCCGGAAAAAGTTCTTTTATGGACTTGAAAATGAAACCAAATCACTTTCTGCATCACAAAATGAAAAAGTAAAAACCAAAAGAGGTCCGTTGCTCCTGAGAATTTCACCTTAGCATTTTCATTGGCTGCAGCAGCTGGTACCAATGTGTACAGCTTCACTCTCCACTCTTGACTCATTTGCTTCCAGAAAAATCTAACTGGTTCCAGGTAGCTATTGCTTGTATTTGGTCACAGAGGCCTTCCCTTCAAAGCCTTTTGCTTACATGCCTACCCTGTCCAGATGGCATCACATGATGCCCACCTTGAGCAGCAACTCCTTCAGAATTGCACATTTTAACTGAGGAAATATTAGATAATAAATTCTAATAAATTGGTTTCACCCTGACAGTCCTGAACATATAGAACAGGCCAAGCTCTATAACATTGGGCCTTGTGAGCCCATGGTCATTGCAAAAGTGAGGGGCAAGCCTGTGACTTGCCTGGTAGATAGTGGAGCAGAACTCTCTGCTTCAAAAGTTCCTTGTGTCAATAAGTTACCATCCCTGGTGCAACTTGGACTCTTGCCACTCACCACTTCTGCCATGTACAAAGTTACATGTTCGGAGGATATCTCCTTCACACCAAGCCCTTCAGTCTCCCTCTCATGTAACCCAGCTCTTTCAACTTTGACTGTTCCATGAGAAGGTGATGCCCCCATCAGCCTGAGAAAGATAACCATAATTCTGAAGTTCTGAAACACTTCTCCGATAATTATGAACTAAAGACTGACCTTTAGGCCTTGCCATCAACCGTGCTACCTCAACTTGACCCTGTCACTGTCAGTTATCACAGGAAGAATAGACAGGCATCGAGCCACACGTCAGCCTGACAGACTGTTCAGCAGCTCTCTGTGCCATCAATAACACAGCTGTCAACTTGCTCTCTGTAGTTCCTGACTCACACATACTTTCTGGACTGTTCTGGATCTAAAAGAGGCCTTCCCCTTCCCATAAGGCACTTTAACTGAGACAAATGGCTAGCTCACTTGGACTCAGTTGCCAAACGTGGTTAAGAACTCCTACCTTGGTTCTACACCTGTGTCCTGCACAAGAAAGCCATTCTAATTATCAGAACTAACCCATAAAGACATGTGGGAAGCTCTCAGGTACAACCCAAAATAGTAAAGCTCTAAACTGTTTTTGTGCAAGTGCCTTGAGTCCAACCTGCTTCCTCCTTACACTCATCAACTCTAAGCTGTTCAGCCAGCGAAGATGCCACCATCACCAGTTCTGGGTCCTGCACCACAGCTGCCTGCTCTCCCCAACTGATTGATTCCTGGGATGTGACCAGCGTCCCTCACACTTGAGGCCACTGTCCTCTGACTGTAGCCTGGAAGAAAGAATAGAACCTAAATCAGCCTAAAATGCCTCACAGTCATAATTCTGACATTTTGAGAGAGAAGTTTTCAGAAGTATGGACAAAAGATTCATCCCTGGGCTTGTTATTAATCCTGCCCCTTTAATGACTAGCTCTGTTCCAAGGCAAATTCCATCTGCATTAAATAGTACACCTCTGTAAAGCCAGCACAAACTCTCCAAGTCTCCAATACTGCTACAACTTCCCTTTGTATATGTTACTTCATCTCTGCCAATCACAGCCCACTGGTACAACTGCCTGGACCTAAAATGTGCCTCGTACTGCCTTTAATTGACTCCTGGGAGTCGGCACCTCTTTGCCTTTACATGAAGAGACCCCAGTTCTAGACTCAAAAGTCAGCTGAACTGGACACAAGATCCCAGAAGTTCAAATCCTTGTTTCTTCTTTGAAAAGCCCTTCTGATTAGTGACACTCCAGCTGCCTTGTGAAAAGACACAAAAACTCCGCTATCCTACCTGGCACAAATTAGTTCCAATAAGGCAATCTGCAAATTTCTTGGAGTTGCCATTTCTCTATGCTTCCTCAGACTGCTAGCGCCTGGGAGCATGTTATGGCTTTTATCAGTTGCCTTCCCCTTTGCCTCATGGTTCTAACAGCTGCTGTGGATCTTCTTACCTCTACCTCTCAGAAGAAACTCCCCTTAACTGTGGTTAGTTAAAACAATTTGGAGCAAATGCACATGAATTTTTACATGAGTTATTAAGATTAAAATGGCGAATAAGACAGATGGCTATATAGAATATCAACTATTTGCCTATATTAGAAATAAACAGAAAGTAAAATATTTAAAGGTATCTTTTATATTCACTGAATGGAAGACTACTCAAGAATGTCAATTAAATGAACAACGTAAACCCCAAACTTAAGAAAAACATGGATCTATAATAAAAATATACAAAACCAGAAAGAAGACACAAGTGATGGCCTACTACGTTTTCTGCTTAGATACACTCCCAGACCAAGGAAACTGTCTCTTGTTAAGAAGGAAGTGATTTTCTGAGGGATACAAATCTTCTATAATTTCATCTCAATGGAAGTCACATTGTAGATGCTGTTATTGAAAATCACCATAGAATTAAAATTGTCTTTATGCTTTAATGAATCAAACATGTTGCTACACTGAATGATAAATTTTCCTCTTTTCTTATCATACATATTAAAACTTCCAGTTACACAGAAGACTTCAAACTAAAAGACAAAAGTATGAAATTGTTGGAGGATAACTGAGAGTATATTTTTATGACTTTGAGGAAAGAAAATGATTTCTTCAATAATAGTAATCATTTGGATAAAATTTATAATTCTACTAAATTTAAAGTGTTATGAAGGAATGAAAAAAACCTTTGTCATCTGATGGGTCAGCATTATTATCTTTCTCACTTATCACATGTAGAATTTCAGGCACAGAGTGACTGAGAAACTTAGCCAGATCTCTGCAGGTAGGACTATGTGACAAAGGATGAGCATCAACATTTATAACTATACCTAAATACATTTACTTTTCTCTCCCCCAAATGGCCAAAAAGTGTGACTGAGCCCCTCACTCAAAAAGAAAGCTGAACATCTAGAAAATGTAGGAAAACTTCCAGAGGTCTTCTACAATCACAAAAATGTAAATTGAAATTACCAGGATATAGCTCAGACAAAAAATTCACAACTCTGACAAATCCAAGAGTTGAGCAAAACATACCAACATTTTAGTTCTCTGAAAGATTATATGAAAATGAGATAATGCTTCCGAGCACATCCCAGGATATGCTTCCTGGGATTCTGGGTCTGTTCTGGATGAAATACACAGGCACAATCGCAAGAGCACAGATAGCGGAGAGGCTTCACTCAAGAGCAGTGTAACAGTTCTCCTTGTGGTAGTCTGAAACTGGAAACTAAAATGTTACACTTTCTTACAGCACAAGGCAACAAGCTGATAGAAATGAGTAAATTGTGGCAAACATGAATAATATGAACAAACTTTTGAACAGAAGGAAGAAAAATAATACATGTAATATTAGACTGAAATACTAGCAAAACAAATGATGCAAACACAATAAAACTATAGTTAGAAAAGAACGCACTGACTGTGATAAAATTCAGACTGAAGATTATACTATGAACGGGAAAGTAGGGTGGCACGTAGTCAGGGAGGACAACAGAAGTGTGTTTAGGATGGCTGGTATGTTCTATTTCTCGATCACAGTACTGCTTGCTTCTTTCAAAATGATTCACTAGGGGCTAGGGAGATGGCTCAGTGGAATAAGCACTTCTCTGGCAAGCATACGGGCCTGAGTTCAATCCCCGGTTCCACCAAAAAAAAAAAAAAAAAAAAAAAAAAAAAAGATTCACTAAACCATCTTATGCTGTACTCAGTTTTCTATACTTTTGTTACTCTAGTATAAAGCAAAAATTAAAACACATTAAAATGTGTTCAACTCAATATACAGCTCTGTACTGAAAAATTTTCATTGCAGGTACTCACAACTCCTTGACCCATTTATTGTAGATTTTTTTTTTTTTGCATCTCACATGGAAAGAACGCTATGGGAGCCTCTAAGTATGATTAGAAACATACAGATATAAACTCTTATGTATATTCATTTATCTTATGTCTTTCCCACCAAAAATACATAAAAATGGCAAATCCCAACTAAAGAAAAGTCACTGTTCTTGGGACTCTTATATTTCTCTTTGAGAGAGATACTGTCCCAGTATTTCATGAAACACCTTTTATTTAGTTATTTCTTATATGTTATCTGTACATAACAAGAGCTTGTTGCCTCACAGTATTTTCTGTATTGATGACAGGAATAGATGGTGAAACGCTATGAGGTCACATTTTATAGTATACTTTTTGTACTAGTATATGAAATTTGCCCAAGGTATTATTCTGTATTTATACATGGTACAAATTTAAAAGTAGAGAGGCATCATATAAGTATTAAATTCACTACTTTATGAAAAGTGTAATAAATAAAAGATAATGCCAGCCAACTAGGTGCACATCAGATTACTTTTTCTTCCTTTAAATTATCCTAAGGCCCAAAGTGAATATTGGCTACTACTCCCAGCAAATATGCAAGATGTTTTCAGTGCCTGGTTCCCACTCTTTTCTGCCTCTCTCCTTGCCTCCTTTCCACTTTGTTTTTGTAAGTTCAATATGAACTTCAACATACTTGGATCACATTACAAACACAGTAACTAAGCAAAGCCATAAATAGCATACTAAAAAGCATATGTGTAAACGGCTTACTTTGCGAACACCTCTGCCAACTTCTTCTCCATAATTGGTTCCAAGAATTTCAAAATGAACATTGGGATTGCCTCCATTTTCTCCAAATTCTAACTCCCCAGTCAAGCCATTGACTCCACCCTAAAGGAGAGAACAGGTACACATGCAAAGATTTAGAAAAAGTGAAAAAACCAAAACATGAAAAGGAGTTGTTTGAATTTCCAACTATGAACATATCAATATGCAATTATTAATTGGTTATTTTAAAGAGGCAAACAGTATAAGGAAGACTACAATTCAAAGTAATTTGGAAATCACTTAACTTAATCCTGTATCTCAACCACTCTCCATACACTCAGGGAAACCTAGATCCAAAATATCAAGTAATTGCTCAGAATGACACTTTGCTGCTGCTGAGCCCAACTTACTCACACACAAGAGTTCCTGCTGCTGGCTATGGCCTGCCTGAATCTATTATTTGAATGGATTCGGGAGAGCATCTAAATCTACTCTGCTGGCAAATTTTGAAAAAAATTTTGAAAAAAATTTGTCATTCTCTATTTAGATTTGATTTAAAATTATGTGTGGAGATCTTAAAATTCCTGTTTTTGAATAATTTGAGGTTCATTTTCCTTTTCTGTAAATATTTTCCAAATCACAACAATAATGTACTGCATATTTCAAAAAGCTAGAAGCTGTTGAATTTTTTTTTTTAGCAAAAAGTGACTGTTTGAGGAAACGGATATTTTAAAACATTTAATTTGTTTTACCATGTTTAAAGTAAAGCACAAATACTGTAAGATACCCAATTAATATGCACAATTTTAGGTTTTTATGTATCAGCTAAGAGAGATAATATTGTAAACATGTATATGTGTATGCATATGCACATGTGAAAGCTAAATTAGGCTTGAAAGCTGTTTTTCCTCTTAACTGGTAGTGCTAGCTGGGAATCCCTGGGAATTTCCAAGCTTCATCTTTTACTCAGTGTGACAGATGTTGATTTCCCCAACAGATGGCAATGTAGGTCATACTTTTTTCTTATTTACCATTCTCTTTTTCACTTTAGTTTATCAGCTTTCACATTATTTGGGGATGTTGCAAATCAACATCACATGCTGGGTTGTTTCAGTGTTAAAGCCTATCTGATTCAGAAATTTGGCCCAGTAATGGCATTGTTTTGGATAATTTGGGAAAGAAATTATCTGTGTGTAATTTGCTTCAATCATTCCCTCTACGACACATTATCTCCCTTGTCACAAATTGTGAGTCCAGCTCTATCCTTCCGGTGGGCATCACGCTGCCTGCTGTCCCTACCTGACTATCCCTTCCAGGCTCTCAAGAGATGCTGAGTTCACGGGGGGACTTAAAGAAACCTTGATGAAATTATGTTCTTCTACTTTATAAAAACTGCACTATTTAATCTATTTCATTTTGCAATGAAATAATTAATGAAATTAATCTTACTATTTTTAATTAGTTTCTTTCTTATCCAGTATTATTGGTAAGATATTGGGTCGAATTTTGTGGCTGCACCCCTTTTATATTGATGTAGCAAAAATCAAAAGACGAGGTCACACTGCCTGGACAGCATCCAGACATCAGAAGCTCCTACCTGCGGAGATCTGGCTGAGTTACTCAGTCACTCTGTGCCTGAAATTCTACTTGTGATAAGTGAGAAAGATAATGATGCTAACGCCTCAGATGACAATGGTGATGGTAGTGTGATATGGGGAAAGGATATGGGACAGTGCTGGAATGAATATATTTTTATAACAACATGGCAGTATAATGCTTACATTGGCCATTAGGAGGTTATTTAATATCATTGTCATCAGTAGCTGTATTTTAAATCCATTGTTTAGTTTTTGAGACTATTATTATAGACATAGTGTTGCTATTCATTTACAGTTTATTTGGTTCTTAAAGATTCATTGTATTGATGAGTATTTAATGGTTGTGGAAGATGTTTTTGCAAATTTCAACTCCTTTGCATTTCTGTGTTCACCCTTCGGGAAGACAAGAGTTAAAGCAATCTGTCTAGGGTCTGTTTAATCCTTTCAGAGGGTGCATAGTGGGCTTAGCTGCTCTCTCTATCTGCACTTGTAGTTGAATCAACTACAAGTGCAGATAGAGAGAGCAGTAATATTTACTAAGAGAAAGAATATATTTGTATATAAACTCCTTAGGATTAAAGAATTATTGTAGTGAAAAAGCTTAGAACCCAATGGTTTGTGGCTCTAGGGAAGTGTTCTAAAGTTTTATGCTTCCTAGGATAAAAATTTCTTATTATGGAAAGTAAACCTGCAAAACTATCTTTGGAAATGGAATGTGTGCATCCAATATGGAAAAGACGCACTGAGCTAGCTTCATAGAATGTCTTGTACCCACTTTCCTTGGTCTATAGTTTCCACTTGCTTAGGTCTTTAATATAGGGAACACAGCTGATTCTTGTAATTAAGTTTCACCCAATGTGTTAGTTCAGTACACCCAAGTATCACTTAAGGTTGATCTAAGTAGAATAGATTTTGTTAGCACATATCTCCAAATAGCAAATGCTAACAGAGCTTGGCTGGGAACTGTAGTGTATTCTATTACATATAAGTACAAGCTATCAAAGTCCAGATTCTTTTCACAAATGATGTGTTGTCTTCAGCCCCACATCTACTTCAATGACATATCCTAATTACATCAGAATTTTACCTGTCTGTTGCACTAATGAATTTATAAAGAAAGGAGAAGGTGAATTGAAAATACTCTCCCTGGAATTTTTTAAACATAGGCATACTGGCCAGCCTTTTGCTATCTTCTTATTTCTTATTCCAAATTATTACTCACATGGCCACCATGGGCCAGGCCTTCTCCATCTGTTAATGTGCATTTGCTGAGTGACTTAGGGTACTAACACTACTCAAAAACAGTAAATCCAAGACTTAGTCTTTAATTTGCTGCAGCTCTGTTTTACCTTTTTGACTTTGTAATTGATCTTCTTTATGCTATGTTCCTAATGAGTGCTGGCTGCATGATCAGTGAGACCTGATACCCTCATGGTGGTGTCAGGGATGCTTGAGAGGTTGATATTTTAAGCAAATAAACCCTTTAAGTGAAACCCCTGGTTAAGCCACCCAGATTTAACCTCTCTGATTTCTGATTGCTTCAGAACATTCCAGTACTTCTAAGTTTTTTTTTTTTTTTGGTTTGTTTCTTTCATTTATCCTCACATTAACCTTGCAAACAGAGCCATGGCAAAAATATACACTGGTCAGATGGTAATGAATGGTCATTATCTTTGAGCGTGCACCGGTGTATTTTTTTATCTTTTTGTGAAGCAGCATGTTCTAAACAAAATAAGCTAATGAGACATTGATAGAATGAACGACACACACAAATAATTTCCAAATGTCCCTTAAATTTGACAGCAAAAATGGCTGCAAGAGTAAGCCTTTTCAAAAATGCCAGATAAATTAGTCTGGATTTTTTTCCACTCATTCCATATACAATAAAATAAAATACCAGTGGACTTCAAATACAGAGTATATGGAGAAGAAAAGGTAAAGCTCAAGGTTGGGGATAATTTATTATGAAGGTCAGACACTACGTTTCTAAAAGGCAAAAGTTTGTTGTTCCCCTATGGATAAAATAAATTGAAGAAAAGTGAAAAATGTTCACTAAAACTTTATTCCATTATGTTTGTAAGGTTGAAGGACCCTTTCCTATTTAGTAAAACCTTGGATTGTGAGTAATTTGTCCTGCAAGTGAGCTATAGGATGAGCAAAAATTTCTAATAAATTTTAACTTGATGTATCAGCAATATTTTTCAGTGCTAAAATAGGTGGCAGTGAGAGTCAAGTGATCAGAGCCATTGGCTCTGTTCTTCTTTTTCTTTCTCCCTCTCTTCTTCCTGTGTCTCTGCTTCTCTGTCTTGCCATGGCTTTCCCTGTTTCTCACTGAGGGACTGTAGGTGATCAATGCAAGAGGATATGGAGAAGATCTTGTCTACAGAGATGGAAGAGAAAAAGGCTAAAGAATTCTTAAGATGACATTAGGGAGAAATGTCAAGTGTGGGAAACAGTGAAGAATTTTGTAGAATAGCACCACCGAAACAAGGTTGTAGCAATGTGAGTGATGAATCAGTTTAACTACAAGGTGATGTCATATTTCCCTAAAACCCTCAAAAGGAGCAAGAGCAGATTTCAGTGGATAGGTTCCTTGTTAAGGTTTCTTGAAAAGAAAAAGAAACCACTGAGCCAATAGGTAGCAGTCATTCTGTGCACAGTATTTCCACAAAACAGTGTTCCTCTTGTTCCTCTCTTGCCTTCCTACCATCATCCATGAGGATTTGCCAAGTGCATGCTCGTTTAGTAGTTTTTATCCTTTGTATTATTTTTATTGTTTTTGTATTATAGTATAGTATTATAATCACTTTAATATGGTTATTTTGGATTGTGGAATGAACAGTTCTGCTAATAAAAATACCCTGCTGATGTTACCCTGACATGACACCAACCCACTGTCTGGGAGGAAGAGGGCACATCGCTCTCTTTGACTGAGTTAATTTCTAAATATTCCAGGGAAGTAGTTCCAAATGATGACCTCTGAGCCTGCTGTGGTGGGGCCTGTGTCTGGAGCCCTCTCCAGGCTTCCAGAGCAGTTCAACCTCTGTCCACTGTACTTAGTTAAAACAGCTCAAGAGCTTGCACTGCATTATATGTAATACCAATAAATTATCTTAGGCAACATAAAATTATTTCCTAAAATTTATTTAAGTTAGTGTACCCTGGAAAAATTAATGGCAAATTACCCCCCAAAAGCTATATTAAAACGTAGAGAGGGTTTGTGTAATATTAACACACGCTATTTATTCCCAGAACTTCACAGTTCGTGTGTTTTCTCTAACCAAGTGATTTTGACAGGATAAGTAAAAAACAAAAAAAACAACAAAAATAAATAAATAAAACGAAAATGAAAACCAAAAATTAATATAACACTGATACTAATATAAACAACATAAAACTAATACAAAGAATGAAAGGAAAAATGTTACACAACCAAGAAGCTCAAATTATAAGCCAAAATATCAATATGTAGGCTTTATTAGTTGTGTAACCCTGTTCAGTTATTTACACATTAAAAGTGATTAGATTAACTTAATTGTATCTTGTTTGTCCAAAATTTATGACTTGATAAAATAAAACTTTTAAATAGTAAAATAAAAATTAGATATTTTCTTCAGACAAAGGATTTAAAATCTCACTTGAGACAATGCCTTTGCTATCACTGGCAGCGTATTACTTAAGGCATTTTTAGTGAACTAAGGTGAGATTTATCATTAAAAGCACACAACACAGACAAGAAAAATAGCTAAAATTTAAAAAAAAAAGAACAAGTGATACCAATAAAAGTGATAATGATTTTATTATAGGGCGATAGCAGTATCTACAAGGGCAAGGAAATAAGCCACGAAGAAAGAAGTAATGGCCAGTATATCTAGTACCTGTTTTAAGATCTTATCAGTGCAATAAAGAACATATTTTATATTAATGACATAGTTCAAATACCTATCATGCACTTTTGTGAGTATAATGGAGACAAATTCTATCGACACACACACACATAGAGACACACATGACAACACACGCACAAGGTCGTGTAAAATTTAAGAACAAGTAACAGTGGATACGTGTGTGCAGAACACGACAGATCACACTGGAGGGCTATACAAAGATGACAAATATTACCAGGTCTATATGGGAGCTCTGTACTTTTAAAACTACAAATTTTGAATTAAGAAATCCATGCAAACAGATGAAGCATGGAATTGCTGACTGGAGTCAACTAAACAGTGACAATTAGCCTTGCCTTTTGAAAAATCAAAAGACAATAAGAATCTTACGTTACCAGTTGTTCTAACTAATCTTAAAGTGGCAACCCAAGAGTATCCAAGAAAATGCCACTTCCCCTTTTACTAAACGTTGATACATTTTACATCAATTACAGTATTACTTCAACTTTCGCTCTCATTTCTATAGTGAGAATGCAACTATTCTGGGGGTAGAAACTTGTGCTTTATTTGAATTCTTCACAGCAGCACAAGATGGTGAAGTCTATGTTGTGTGCCCTTAATATAGGTGTGCTGTGTTTATGGGAACCTAATTAAGGATTTTATCACTAGAATATTATCATTGTAATAAAGAACCTCTTCGGTCGTGCGCAGTCACTTCCTTCCTCTGAAGCTTTACTGTCTCTTCCTCCTTTGCCCCACAGCTGTTGAGAAGCACCTTCTTACTCCGGGCCTGTAGGCATGGGCAATGCCAGTGCAGAGCCTGCAGTCCACATGGGCAGAGATGTTGCCTCAGCTCCACCCTTGTCGGTAACAGGCCCAGCCCTCTCCTCCACTCTGCCCAAGGCAGACTGCACCCCAACCCTCCCTGCGGTGTCTGTATGCATCATCCTCCATTCTAATTGTGTGGGTGTATAGGGTGTCATCAGCTTCCTCATCTGAGTGGGAGGAGCAAGCCCTATGTGGTGATGAGAGGGGAGGACAACTCCATCCTGTAGGGTCACTTTGTATAGTGAGACAAAAAATAATAAAACTGAGCCTTCACTATCATGTTCTCTATATCATTCAAATTCAGTGCCTCTTTTACATAGAATTGATATATTTCTTTTAAAAGTGAGATAACACCTTAATGGGCAAAATATACAAATAGATCATCAAAATAAAATTTTGTACTTATTATACATTTTTTGTATCAGGAATCAGTCACAATTTCATGTTTCCCAACCAGTGCTACATGAGTTATGTTCCCACCCCTTGTTAGTCTTTTCCTTTTCCTTTTTCTTCCTTCCTTAATGCCTGCCTGCCTGCCTGCCTGCCTTCCTGCCTTCTTTCTTTCTTTCTTTCTTTCTTTCTTTCTTTCTTTCTTTCTTTCTTTCTTTCTTTCTTTCTTTCTTTCTTTCTTTCTTCAGTATTGGTGTTAGGCAGTTAGATATTCAGGGGCTTGAAGGACATGGATGAGGGACTCAAAATAGAATACATTGCCAGTTAATTAAAGAAAGGTTCAATATATAATACATTGACCATTATTTTTCAGTCTCATGTCCAGAGCAAGGCCATCATGCCATCCTAAGCACCATGCCATCCTAAGGCTGTGCACTTTGGATTCTCTTCCTCCCACATGGTCACCTAGCCATCTGTCTCCAGAGCAAGGCACACTGCCAAAGCCTACAGCCTGCTCATACAGGAGGGAAAACATTCTCTAAAATCTTTCTTCCTTGGGTTCTGGCTTAGTTTTAATTTTAGAGAAGAGTCTACTCTTCGGACTTGTAGTGATCCACATGTTTACAGCCTCCCAAGAGCTGGGATTACAGGCATGTGCCACCATGCCTAGCCTCAATTGCTGTCTCAGTGCGCCCCAGAGGCAGGGCCAGCACAGCTGGCCTGGAGATCAAACACTTGGCCCTTGTGCCTGCTTGCAGGAGCTTTAATTCTCTGGAGCTATTTGACTGGCCTGGGCTTGGTTTAATTTAAAAACTTACCTATTGTATGTATCTTACATGATCAAAACCACCAAGAAAATGCTGGTCATGTGAAAAGGACAAGAAAAAAATCTCTAATTAACTTTCAAGTGAAATGTTGGTAAGCAACATAACTGTAGTAGTTCCTCAGACCTGAAGAGTGACTTTGGGTACATGAAGATGTATTCAGACTCCCACCTGGGGCAGGTACCTGTCTTCCCACTTGAAGGTGTAATCCTCACTGCCCACTCTTCTGTGTGGTCCATGGGTCTTGACTGAGTTCATTTATAAAAGAAACAAAGAACCAAGGCCCAGGAAAGTGACAGGTTGGTTTCTCTCTGTGTCAGCACCTCACTTCTCCGTGAGAGTAGAGACTGAACCAGGGCTTTCTCGCTGAGTCACATCCCCAGCTCTTTAAAAAATGATCTTTTAAAAACTGAGTCTCACTAAACTGATGAATTGATCAGGCTATGCTTGAACTTGAGATCCTTCTATCTTAGCTTCCTGAAGTACTGGAATTACAGACATGTACCAGCATGCTCAGAGGATTATAAATTTTCTAACAGCAAAATTTTATATATCGAATTACTACATTACAGACAGCTTCATATTATGTTGCCACTCTGTTCCTGCTGATACTCTCACCAAATATGCAACCTCCTAAGCCATTATTCTTTCTTTTGAGAAAGCTTCAAAAGAATGAATATATTCATGCTCCTGGGTCCTAGCCAAACCAAGAATTAATAAATTGGCAGGATCAGATCATGTTTAACAACTTCCCTTGGATTCATACCTGCCAGCCCTCTGCATAGATAAAGCTGCAAGATTTTGGCAACACCTTGAATTGTATTGGACTTGTTCATTTCTCAGTTGAAAAAAAACCTTTCCCTGCCAATACATTCAATAAATTTAATTCTCGAACACTTCAGTTGACATGAGCCTAAATTCTCATCGAAGTGATTCTTTTTGAAAGAGGAAATAGGGGACTAGAAAAACATTCTTGATATTCTCTATCTGAAAGACTGTTTTCTCTCCAGTTCCTGTTTTTTGATACCTATTTTACCTCAAAGATTAAACTTTTCAATTTCTCTCTGACTTCTGTAAGCGTGTGTATATTTCCAGTGACTAGCTGTTTTTCTTATTGTTTCAGAAGAAAAATGCAAACATATGCAGAGAAACAAAAAAAAAAAACATTTAAAATAAAACACATACACTTGCAAATGACTGTCTCCTCTCTGGAAGGAGAATTTGTTTGTTTTATTAATCATTTCCTTTTAAATCCAAGAAGCTGTGCAAGACAAACGGAAGATGTCAGCCACGATGACATGACAAAGAGGCTCGTAACCGGCAGAGTGCTTGTACCATGTAGAAGGGCTTAACAGCATAAACTGCCCCCTGGGAATGGAACAGGTACTAAGCCCAAGCAGGCCGCTGCCAGGCTGGGTAGCACAGACACAGTATGGAGTGAAATCAAGTTTTCAGAATTCTTGTGAGGTGCCACAATCACTGTTTGTGAATCACATTTTCAGTATAAGATAAACAAAATGTTGGGACAGCCAATGTCTTACCATGGTTCATTTTTATGCAGAATTGCTAAGTACTGCAAAATTTTTTTAGTTGATAGTATGGTTTCCCAAACAATGAAACAAGTGTTTGTGCCTTGTGTCAGCCATAAAAGTAATTGGTGTATCTTTTACCTAAATGATAGACCCAGGGCAATTTAAAATATCTCAGCTACCAATTTTACACTGGCTCGACTTCTCCTGTAGATAAATAAAGGCTCCTTTCTTATGCTTGTGGTCACCTTCAGGCCTTTATTTTTTTAGTATTTCATTCCCGCATTTTCTGCTTTAATTTGGCAGCAGCATTAGTGAGAAAAACAATGTTTAAGGGATGTTTCAGCCAACACGAATTTATTGTAGCCTCTTCACACGCAAATGAAGTACAGTTAGATGCTTGCTGGTAGTTACCTTCTTGATGGTCTCTAACATGGAACGTCCTCCCTGCCAGGGCTTGGAGTTCTTTCTGATGCATGACAAACTCGCCATGCTGTGCCACTTTCGGTCCTCCAGCTTCTTATGAAAAGCATTAGCAAGGAGAAGCACCGTGTCATATATGTAAAGGTTTGAAATCTGAAAAGACATTAGACAGCGATCATTAGAATCATCGATGCCAGCCATCTAGAATCAGGAGAGACCCGTCGGCTCAGCTGCCTCCTCCGTTCATGTCATAGTGGCTGCTTTACAGGGTTATTTATTAAGCAGGTTTCTATTTTTTTCATTTCCCAGGCAATTTTGCCATTGAGAATGAAGTCTTGTCTGATTGTATGCCTCAAATGGTTTTTTCAGCTTATTTAGGTATGAAAGAGGAGATAAAAAAGAAAAGTCTCGACAGAGGCAAGGCTGTTAGTGGCAGACCATAGAAAATCACTGGCTCTATTTCTTTCTGGGGAAGTAAAGATCTAAGGGCTGAAGATTGGAAGGGCATACTGAATAATACATTATCAGAATGTGTCCGATTTCTGCACTTTAGTTATTCAGATGGAGAAATATCAACCTAATCTTGCATATGAGTGTCATAGGTAGAAAAAGGAAGCAGCCACCTGTGTGTAGATTTGTGTGTGTGCTGTGTATGTGTGTGTGTGTGTGGGGGGTGTCTCTGTAATGAAGAAATGAGAGAAGGCAGAGCCATTCATAAATACTGTAATGATCATTATCTGTACAAAATGACATAGCTCCACACATGCACTGCAATTCTGCACTATGGTGAGTACACCGAACTGCTAACAGCTTGTAAATGTGTTTCTGTAAGTTCTTTCTTCTTCTATGGCCTTTTCTTATTTCTACACAAATTTAAACCTGCATTGTCACCATTTTTCCTCAGGTCTTTGCACTCTTACAGTTAAATCTTACTAGAACTACAATCTATAACGCCAATTAATTTCCAAAGGTGCTTACTTTTCAAAGTAGGTAGAATTTATTAAGAAAAAAAAGAACATCAAAAGGGATCCTAGGCCAGTTTAAAGCTGTTAAATATTATTACCTCTCAGAAGTAAAAATCTGGCATAAAATTAAAAATGATAAATCAGGATAGTGACAGAAATTAATTTCTTCTTAAAGCCTTCAAATATTCTCTCATTCAAATCTCTTAGATTTAACTATCTGGTTCTCACATTTTTTTCTTAAGAAGAAAAGGCAGAGTATGTGGAATGCCATTTGGCTGTAATTAATCAAGAAGAAAATGTATGGACCAGTGTGTGCATGTCACAGAACAGTACTAAAATCCGGCTACAAGGGTGATGAATCTGATACTGCACAGCTGTCAGTAAGAATGTCCTAACCGTGCCTTCTGATGGTTCTTACATGTAGGGTAAATTTTCAATCATTAACCTTTAGGCATCACATGTGGATAATAACAGGAGAGAAGTTTCTTTAAAGAGCCATTGAATACTGTCATGTTTTAAGTTCAATGCAAATTTGTTCCTTGTAAGTTGATTTTAGCACTGGTTATTTCCACCCCACCCACCCAAGTGACTGAGATAGATTAGAAGAAATCTATCTTGCATGAATTGTGACACTTATACATAACTTATGAATCAATATTCTGGTCGGACTAAGGTTATAAAGATCTAGTATAAAAACACAGAAGAAACACGAAGAGTTACTGCTCTCTACTTAATAACCTAGGAAAAGTCTGTTGATAGAGATTATCAATTTTCTAGCTCTACTGCCTCAGATTTGCTTCCTCTTATTTCTTTACCATTTTTCTTCTCCCTCTGATGGACCAGTTTAAGTGTATATGAGACGGGTGGTAGCATCCTTTGATGTGTCTTTCCATTTCTCCAACCAGTTAACTTCCTTCAATGTTCAGCTCAAGATTACCTGCTAGGATCTCCCACCTCATCCTCTTTTTTATCCTACATGATGCTGAAGGGCTCTCTTGTTCTTTCCTAGTGCATTTGCACATACCTCTACTAAAACACACATTGCTAAGGTTTTTGTTTTCTTTCCATTATCTTTCACAATAGAATGATTTACTTCTGAATGCAGATGCATATTATACATTATTTTCCCTTGTACTTATGTTTTCCTATGTTTATCTCCGTTGGACTTAGCCAGTAGCCTAAACCATCTTTGACTGTTTTAAACATTCCACAAGTAAAAGCAAACAAGGGACAAAAGAAGAAAGAAAAAAAGCTCAAAGTTAAAGTCATGTGAGTTTAACAGAAGCCAAGATAAAAGAAATCTCAGAACTTGGATTATGCTTGTGCCTGAGACTTATGGGACACTTTCTTTGTTGCCAATTTTGTGGCTAGGAGCATCTATGCTCTGCTTAATGGTGACTGCCTCCTTCCCCATGCATGATAGTTATTTTCAACAACTGGCTAGCTCTCTTCATTTGTCCATATTCTAAATGCTAGGACAAGAAGTAGAAGTGATAAGGACCCACTAGCCCCATCTGTTGTGTTTCTTTCAATCAAGCACTCATTTTCCTTTCAAGTTCATCTTCTCTGTTCTTTCTGTGATCATCTACTGACCTCTTTGCCCTCTATACTCATGAGATCTTTGACTCCTCCTTCAATATGATCACAAAGTGTTTCATAGTGTTTAACAATGGTGACTTTAGTTTCTACACAGATGCTATATTGTTCCACTCTCGCCAGGAGCTACACAAATGACTATTTGATGGCATAATCTTATAGTATTTCTAAAATCTTAAATTCCAATATCCCATATCTGCCTCTTCATTGCTTTCTAGCTTATTGTCAGAAAGCACTACACTTGTTTTCTAACATCACCAAAACTCCAGTAGCAACATGACAGTGTTTGACACCATCTGTCACTTGCTCTGAGGACCTCTCTTTCCTTGGGCTGCTCATCCACTCCATTCTCTTCCTCTGCCCTTTTGTTTTCCAGTGTTTCCATTACAAATGTTGTAACTGGAACCGACACAAGAATGCAGATCTTATCCGACCAGGAGACAAGGTGTAAGACATTTTATTTCTTGATCTTAGCAAAGTGCTTCTGACATAGAGTCCAAGATGATATTAAAATGGCTTAGAGCAAATCTGACTTCCGCTGTGCTTGTTCTGAATTTCCCCTCAACTTAACGGCTTTGAGCAGCTGTCAGAGCGGGACACTTCCATCTGGACTTCATGTAATTGATTTTGAATCTATACTTCATCTCTGTGAAAGCTAAACTTTAGGGCTTATCAGTCAGCCAATATCAGTGATATGGATCTTGATGATGCAAAATGACATAAGCTTTCTCTCCTAGCTCTTTGTCATGGGCTCATTTGATAGACATGTTTTAGTCATTTTCATTTACTCACTGATAAACTTTGAAAATATTGGGGAAAGGACCGAATCTTGTGGATGATCACAGAGTTCCTTACATTTCAAAAAGGAAATGTATATTACTGTACTTGAAATATTCATATGGTGACAAACTTTTCAAACTGATGGTTAAATCCTCTACTGTAGATTGTACCTATCTGCAAGTCCTCAAATGTGCAGAATACATCAAAGACTTATCCTCTTTTTTTTTTCCCCTCTTTTTTGTCTTTTTGAGACAGGGTCTCACTATGCAGTTCAGGCTGGCCTTAAGCTCACTTTGTAGCTCGGGCTGGTCTCGAACTCACAACAATCCTCCTGCTTCAGCCTCCTGAGTGCTAGGATTATAGGCATGCGCCACCACACCTGGCTTCTTTAAATCATCAATAGATTTGATTAATTCAGGTAAATAAATGAATTTTACTTGAGGGTTTAGAGAAAAATAACTGGATAGCTTAAGTGACAAATAATGTGAAGCATTAATTTTAATTTTTTAAAACACATGCAACTTTAAAAGGTAATTCTTGGGTTTTAAAATACTTTGAAATTTTCTTTCTGTCTGAGCCCAGACACTTCTTAACTACCTTCTACCTTTAGAAGCCAAACTAACTAGATTTTTCAATGCCTTCACTGTGAGTAAAGAAGTATATCAAACACAATGCAGAGCTGAACACATAACACACAGTTTAGTCTCCCCAAATGAAGCACCTCTCCCTAAGGGTTTAGTTTGGATTAGCATGTTCATAATGGAAATCCTGTTTTCTAATCTATGTATTCCAAGCCATTTACTTAATATATAATCTACCTAAATATTATCATTTGACACCACAAATCATAAGAATCTTTTCTACTTCCTTTTCAAAATAAAGACAGCAAAATTCTGCCAGATATTTCTCCACTTAGAATTCTATCAATTCTTCATCAACCATACTGCTGACCAGTATCAACCTAAGGATGATCCATTACAAATGTAACAATAAGAATGAATGAAAACATAAGTAGAATGGCTTACATTGACGACTGCTTTGTCCTGAACTACATCCAACTCCACAAAGAGTTACAAAGGAGAGAGACACTGAAGTGGATAGGACACTCTCGTACTTAGGCTCTCTTCTATACTATTTCCCTCACATTTCTGATGATGAAAAAAGAACCACATATACTGGTTCATCGGGCCTTCTGACAAGCTATGCATATGGTAGGCCACAGGCCACAGTCATAGTAAGCACAGTCTTATAACTGCCAACACTGGTTCTTCTAAAGCACTGACTGACTTACTTTTCCTTTAATAACATCTACTCTAACATTCCCTATTTGAAGACAATTTTTCAAAGGTAGATAAAACAGAAGCAAAAAAGATTGGAATCTTTCTATTTTCTCCTCAGTTGTAGCCAAGCTAATATTGGTTTTCCCAGGCAGTAAATGGATGACTTTAATCTTGCTATATATAATGTAAAAACTTGAATTTCTACATGAGAAGTTTTCTTTTATTATTTACTTTACAATATTAACTAACCCTGGATTTTAGCTTTTCTGGAATTAAAGATATGCAAAACTTTATTTCTCTTCTTTCTAAAATGTAATTCTCTTTCCAGATGTACTAAAATGAGTAGCCATCCAGTGGCCTCTACATAGGTTTTCAATATCCTCTCATATTAATTAATGTGATTTTAGGGCTGATCTTCAATTTCAACTGGTCATTTAGGTCATATTTGCATAATATTTTTCTTAAAGGACTTTATATCACACATTTCTGATTTTTGTATGAAAATTTTCTGTCGTATTTTCTGCATTATATCTTTGGACTTGAAATTGAAGATATGACTTCTAGAGGATTGCCAACTATCAAATTTTCAGTCAGTAGAGTCTTGTTGATCAGAATTTAATGCAAACTATCATTTTACTTTATTGCTTTCTGTAGGGTCAGTGGGACAATTCTTCCACCAAGGCAAGGGTATATATTAAATACTCTGCTTTAAGTGGAATGATTTAAAATCCAAGTTTAAAATCTACTCCTACTCTGGTAATTAATTATATCTTCACATACAAAAGTTCCTGTAAGTTCTGCTTTAACACGTTAACTACTTAACCAAATTGTAGGAAACCTAGAAGGAAATTACTATGAAACAAATCTTCAAAGAAAAAGTAATTGTCTTATTTTCTCCTGTTTTTGCATTTGAAAGGAGTAAGACCAAGACATGGGCTAGGAAGGAGCTGAGGATTCCTGTACAGTGTAAATGGACTAGGTAAGTTTGGGGATGCAGATTACATAAAATTTCATTTTCTGATTACTTGAAATGGACAGATGATGTTGTTTTTTGGCACATGTACTTTAAGACACTTTTTACTTTCCCTGAGTGACACAGCCAATGATTTTTAAGTTGTGTTTTCATTTTTTGCTACTCCTTTTGCTAAGAATAGCCTTTACTACTTCCTAAATTTTTTTCTAAATGTGCGTAGTATGGGGTCTACAGGGTCTCACTACATAGATCAGACTTGTAGTGATCCTCCTCTTTTCAACCTCCCAGGCACTAGGCATGTGCCACCATGTCCAGGATCAATTTCCCTCTTAGTGTGCTCTGGAAGTGGGGCTAGCATGGCATAGCAGGGATCAAGCCCTGGCTGCTGAGCTTTGCCTAAGCAGAGGCTTTAGTCCGCTGAGCTATCTGGCCAGCCCTACTTCCTAATTTTCTACATCAAAAGTCTACCAGACATTTCTCCACTTAGAAGTCTATCATTTCTACATCAACCATACTTCTGACCAGTTAAAATCTAAAGATGATCCATTGCAAACATAATAAGAATGATATGAAAACCTAACCAGAATGGCTTGCATTGGCACTGCTTTGTCCTGATCTAAATCTAACTTTGCAAATAGTCACAAAGGTGAGAGACACTGAAGTGAATATGACAGAAAATTATGGCATTGTACTGCTATGGTTTGTGTCTAGCTGTGTCCCCAAGGCCTCACGCAGTCGTGGGGTGGGGACTTCTAGAGTGTGAGATTAACTCATGATTAAAACTGGGATTATGGGTTTTAGTACTGCTGGGATTATAGGTATGAGTACTTCCCTCAGCCTGGGGCAGATAACCTGAATGCCATTGTTGCTGTTACTGCTCCCTTTTGCTCTCTTGCTGTTTGCTGCTACCATGAACTGCTTGCCGCCCTCTGCCCTGTATCACTCTGCCTTGGAGCCAACTGAGCATGGGCTGACATGTCCAGTAACTATGAGTTACATAAACCTTTCCTTCCTTCATTTTGAGTATTGGATATTAGTCCCAGCAACAAAGAAAGAGTAACTGAGACAAGTACACTGTGAAATTTCATGTCCTGAAAGTGATCTACATAATTTAAAACCCAGTAGGAAACAGAAATTTCTATGGGCAATGATCTAGAGTCATACTTCTTATTATAATGTTAGTAAATATGAAAATGCTAATTCATTTTTAATAATCTCAAAGGTAGCTAATGATAAAAAGTCTAGGGCCAGGGAAATGGCTCAGTAGAATAAGAGCTTCTCTGGCAAGTGCAAGGGCCTGAGTTCAATCCCTGGTTCCGTCCCTACCCCCCAAAAAATTGTTTCCTCACTGATGAGGCTGTGGGGCTAGCTTTCAAGAAAAGTAGTTCTGTCTAACACCTTATTTGTCTAGTATCACAGGCAATGAACTAGTCATCCTTGGGTCATATTTGAAAATTATGCAAACTGAACATCTCTAAATCCAACAATGTTTCCCAAAGTGAGCATCTTATTTCATATGTTCTGAACTTTTCAAATGGCTCATAACTTGAATCTTTGCTAATATTTCTCTGTGATTGTTTAAATGTTTGTTTATACCAGAGTATTATTCCAGTAATACTCTTATAAGCAGATTTGACTATTCAGGAAACCCCCACCCTAAGAAGACACACGAATCAGTGTGTCTGGCTGATTCTCCCTTTTTCCCTGTCTAAAACTTGCCTCAGTAGACAGTGTTGCTCCAGTTGCTCCAACACTTGTGGGAAGGCCTGCTATTGTGAACACCCCTTTCAAGGAGACAGATAGAGATCTCCAGGGCAAGGAGAATGAAAAACTCTGATAGGATCTCCCTTAACAAAAAGAAATGGACTCCAAGTGAGTATTAGAGGGCCTTCTTAAAAGCAGGTTATAAAGGTTTGATGTTCTGTATTTCATCATGCAGAAACTTGATTTATTTTCAAATTCTTTCTGTTCTTGATAATGAAGTTTTCAACTTTTGCATCTGGTTTGGATATGTCTGTATATAGTATGATTTTTTTTGAATTTGAAATAGTTATTTTTGGAAATTTCTTCAAACTGAAGTTTATCTTTAAGAAGAGAACAAGCATCTATTTCTTTTTGCCAGAAAAATACAGTGACTTTTTAGCTTAGTAATCTAGTATTTGCCATTAAGAGTATCAATCACAAATTCCACCTGGGAAATGCTATGGGCCTGCTTGCTCAGAAAGGAAATAATCTTCATTATTAAACAACTAGATATTTTTCTACCATGAGATCAAAAGGATCAAAGACACAGATTCATCACACCCTCTTCTATTATACTTACTATTTCTGGAGAATCTCTTAGAAATAATAACCTATGTAATTGTGAATCCCATGCAACTCAGAAAGCTCTCTTTGCAGCTTCTCACCACAGCACCCAGAAAGAAACACCCAGCTTCTCGAACATACCTCCATGTTCTGAACAAACGGGTCCTTAGGATCACATAATGTTGAAGAGATGCGATGGTTGCCACGGAAACATCGCTGGCTTGAGTTCTGGGGCACTGGAAACGTCTGCCGGATGATTGTCAGCCTTGCGTGCGACCTTCTGACGAGTTCCTGTACATCCCCATCGTTGATTTCCTGTAAGGCCAGAAGTGGAAGTTTAGAAACTGTTGAATACAGTAGCAAACCTAGAACCACTAATGAGTTATCTGGAAGCAGTAAAGGGGTTCACCACCTGAAAACTGCACATGTGCATAAAACAGTCAACTCACTTGAGGTTGTTTTTCATGTTTTAAATTTCACACACCAAAGCCTTAATAATTTTTAGTGGCACAACTCACTTTTACATGATTCATTAATGGCAAATTTATAATTTATTATGTATGTACATATATATGTGTGTGTATATGTATGTATATATAAGATATATGCCTGTTCAAAATATTGAACAAGGGCAAAATACTTGTTTTACAGTTTATTCTTCATTAGTGGCTTTAATTATAGTTTGAGTACAGTACTTAGGAAGATATTTGCAATCTCAGATTATGAACATTCTTCTTAGCAGTGATGAGGTTTTTAAGTGAGATGGGAAGAGAAACAGAGGAGTTTTGAAAAAAAGATCACTTAATTATACCTTAGAATTACTGATATTGCTCATATATTTCTCTTGCTACAGAATAGTTTCACAATGCTGACAGATGACTGAGTTAGCTTTATACCTGTTCTCTGGATATAAAGCTGAAAACTTATGATACTTCATACAGAGTAAACCATGCTGAGTGAGGAAGAGAGCCAGTGTTCTTCACATAAATAAATTTTAGGGCCAGTGAGATAGCTTGACAGACTAAGCACCTGCTTAGGCAAGTGCAGGGACCGGGGCTCCACCCCGGGCACTACACACTGCGCCGGCCCTGGCCACCTGAGTGCTCTGTGCTGGCCGCCAAGTCCCGGCGTGTTGGCACATGCCTGTAATCCCAGGGCTGGGAAGGCTGAACACAGCAGAATCACTATGAGTCCGAGCTGTGTAGTGAAACCAGGTGCCAAATAAAGAAATAAATTTTATTTAGCATATGAGTATTTGCTAAACTCTGAGAAACCATAGTTTTACTTCCTTCTGCCCCTACTTCCCACCTACAATTAAATTTTTTTTTTTTTTTTTTTTTTTTTTTTTTTTTTTTTTTTTTTTTTGTCTTTTTGAGACAGGGTCTCACTATGCAGTTCAGGCTGGCCTTAAGCTCACTTTGTAGCTCAGGCTGGTCTCGAACTCACAACAATCCTCCTGCCTCAGCCTCCCTAGTGCTGGGATTACAGGCCTGCGCCACCACGCCCGGCTACAATTAAATTTTAAGACTTGGGTCAACAACAGATATGGAAGTAATACAAAATGAAATATGTTTATAATATGTATTTGTTTTAATTGGAATTAGAATTACTATTATTATTTTGTATTTTAGGGAAGGGTCTACAGGGTGGTCAGGGTCTCACTACTGGATGGGACCCAAAGTGATTTACCTGTTTACAGCCTCCCAAGAGCTGGGATTACAGGGTCGTACCACCAGGCCCAGTCTCAATTGCCATCTCAGAATGCCCCAGGGGTGAAGCATCAGGCCTGAGAAGCGAACCCCTGGCCTCTGTGCCTGCTTGCAGGTGATTTAATCTGCTGAGCTATTTGGCTGGCCTTGTAATTATTCTAGAAGTGATAAGAGTGAACTTTAGTTTTAAGCCCTCTTTTTACTGTGCTTGATAGCATCCATGTTGAAGCTCCAAATTAATGGGCACTTTGCAATAGCAAACTATTTGTGTTAATAGACACCTGCAACAATAATGCTAAAATACTTGATACAAGATAAATTTTGGACTGTGGTGAACATATTTCAGTTTTTGATCCAAGGAAATACTGCTCAATAATGAAAGAGAAACAAGATAATTTACAGATACAATTTTTTTTTCCTAGGCTAATTATATTCTTTATAGCAAATACTAGCTACAAAATCCACCTTTTATTTAGGGCCTTTATGAAGTATAGATTTTTTTCTGAAAATAAAGTAACACCTGCCATCAAGGGTATCCAGTGTAATATCAGGAATTTCTGGGTGATTAATCCTTAATGCACCATAAAAATGGTTTTTCTCAGTTTAAAAATGCCGTCTTTTCCCTTTAATCGGTGTCATTTCACTGGTCACCAAAATTTCTGGCAAGAATAGGTCACTCTTTAATTTTCTGTCATCTGCTCACAAAGCAAAATTAAAGTGTCCTGTCAACTCCATTTTAATCTCTAATGTTAACCTGTAATCTTTTAAAAGTAATTAATATTAATATTGCTCTTCAATGTCATATAATTTTTTTAATTTGATATTGTGCTGTCAGGGAGTTTCACTTAAAAGGTAGTAAAGAAAAAAACTGAACCACTTTTCCCTTTTATAATAAGTTCAAATATATATGTGGCTATAACATTTTTAGCAATACAGATTTAGCAAAAATTTTATTCAGCAGTCCCTCTAAATCATATATGAATAACTACAAATAGGTACATTAAAATGAAGATTTATAATTAATATGTGCCAATAATACTTTAGGGAAAAATACTATTATCCACTTTTCTGGTAAATAAATGATACTGTCAGGCAACGTCTGTCCTCAGCTTTTAACTAAAGAATCAAGGACAGTCCAAGATCTTCACTGAAAATACTTTTTATTCATAGGATGAAGTTATAAATGTAATAAAAGAGTAATTCTCTGAAGTAATTATTTGAGAAGTCATATTTCCTTACAGGAATTACCTAGATTAATATTTATGAATTATGGGAATTAAAACTATAGGAATATATTATTTCAGCATTTGAGAGCTTGATGCTTCTATAAAGACTGATGAAGTCATCTATCATTAGCCAAAATCTGGCTGGTCTATTTTCAAACACACAAAGTGGGATAGTTACTGCTTTTTATTTTCCATAAGCTGAATTTCTTGGGTGCCTAGGCCTAAGAAAATCTGAAGAAATGTCAATTTGAATTGAATATATTTTATCTATTATTATTTGGGAAGAAGAAAAGAAAGTAATCTAGGAGGAAAGAATCTGCCATTCTGAATGAAAGTAACCGACAGTCAGAAAAATTCACTTGCAATTTTAGGTTTGACATCTTATCATAAAAACATTTTCATAATAGTACAAAATCATGATTAGGCAACTATTTTATATTTACAGAAATTTAACATTACAAAAGGCACACTTCACGAGTGACAGGTGCAATGCTGTCTAAACAGCAATAGACAAATGATTATTAAATTTAAAAAGAGGTGCCACTGAAAAACAGTTCTAAGTAGATGACTCTATTAAGTTGCGAAACTATTGTTATGGTGAGGATCAGTGTTGCTCCAGGGCTCTGAATTTTAAAAGTAATGTCTAAAATGTGAGATTCGAACTAGCTGCTCTTCTATTGTTGTCCTCACATATGCTCAGAGAATCAGGTGGCTTTTGCAGCCTATAAACTGTGAGTTCTGTCTGCGGCTGAAAAGAACACGCTTGCAATTATGAGCTTTTTTCCAAACTGATGTATTCATCAGGATCAGTACTGCAGGGCCTCAGAAGGGAATTTGGATTTTTGCTAAAATGAGAAGGAAAAAAAGAAAGAACTTCTGTTCAGATATTCAAATGCAGTGCCCATAATAAAATTTTATGTTGTTTACTAATTTAGATGGTAAACAAGTATTTAGTATCTCTGAAATTTTTCTCATCCATGTGTGCATTCACTTAACTTTAGTTTTAAAATAGTTTACACTATGAATAACATAATTTAATATTCAATGAATTTCAATTAAATATGTTAAAAAGATAGACGATACTCAGAGAGAACCAGATAGATACATGGAGACATGCATATGTATGGAGAGAGAGAGAGAGAAAGAGAGAGGCTATTTTTTTCTAATATGTTACACTAATGCATCTATTGCTTGCCTTTTCTCTAAATAACATACTTCTTTCAATTTCTCAGTTACACTGCTTCCACAGATTTTGCAAATTTCAGAGCACTTGTATCCTATTTGTATCTGATATAAAAATTTTCTCTTCTCTTCTGTTAATGTTTCCTAGTGGTACCAAACATGATCAAAACTTTTAAGATTAACATTTTAAATAAATAAATAAACAAATAAAATGTGAGATTAAAAAAAATCACGTGAAGAACTGATTTACCAAATAGTATTCCAACAGGAGCCCCTGACAGCATCAAATATGCTAATGAATCTACAAAACTATGCAGAAAATTTCTGGAAGTTAAAATATTTAGAGAATCAAAATCACAAGACTCTTTATCTTGGTAGTCTTTGATTCTGCATATTCTGGATACAAAATAGGTGCTGCAATTAAAAGTGAGTGAGTTTCAAAAGAGTAATTTTTTTATTTTTACTTTGTTGGAAGAGAATAATAACTTTTCTCTGGATTAATTTACTTGCATAATCAAAATTCTTAAGAGTCAAGTCAACGTGACTAAGGAACATTCACTTTGCTTTAATAGTTTAATGTAGGGTGACCCATAAACTGTGAGAGGCCCGAGAAAGGAGCATACCTCTGGGAATGCAGTTTCCCCACAAGCAGCCATATGCCAGAGCAAATCTTTGGGAAGATTTGAGACATTCGTGAAGATTTGCAGTATACTAGCTTTTGATTGAAATTATAGGTTTTGAGGAAAGAAATAACCCTTTGACTCCATTAGGTGAGATGCTAATTTAGATTACATAAAGCAGTACAGAAGAGCTGGTGAGATAGCTTAGCAGACTAATGCCTGCTTAGGCAAGCACAGGGACAAGGGTTCTAACCCTGGTCCCACATGCCATGCCCATCCTACCCCCAGGGCACGTTGAGCCAGTCACTGAGCCTGGGCATTACACGTGCCTGTAATGCCAGTGCTGGGGAGGCTGAAAACAAGAGGATCACTACAAGTCTGAACTACATAGTAACAATCAAATACATTTAAAAAAAAAAAAAAGTAGGGCCAATCAAATAGCTCTGCAGATTAAAGTGTTTGCAAGCAGGTGGAGAGGCCAGGGGTTTGATCTCTGGGCTTGCCAAACCATCCCTTCCCCCGGGGTACACTGAGATGGCATTTGAGACTGGCATGGTGGTGTGTGCCTATAATCCCAGCTCTTAGGAGGCTGTAAACAGGCGGATCACTACGAGTCCGATCTAGTAGTGAGACCCTGACCACCTGTAGACCCTTCCCTAAAAAAAAAAAAAGAAGCCACTACAGAAAAAATATTTTCCAATTTTCACTTTCCCATTCATCTCTCCTTTTTGTTCATTCTTTAATCTCTGCACTACAAAGGCCCTGTCTCATAGTAAATATTCAACACATGCTGATAAGTTAAAAAGTGAATGAATGGCAAGATTTTATCAAACCATCTTCTATAGATTGATATCTGAAATTATAATTTTAGTTATTGCATGTTTTATACAAGCTAAACAATTCTGAGTAAAGTAAATATTACTATGAGATTTCTGAGTCACTATGTGGATATTCTTTGAACAGGTCTTTCTTAATGTGTATCTCCTCTTCATGTTTTAGCAACAATGATCCTTTGATCCTGCCAAAGGTTTAACTTTGCTATGGAGTAATTAGCAAATGCTATTCTTGAATCTGGAATAAATCAGACTCCAATATTAACAGGAAGAGCACCAGAATGCCACCTCTCTGTTTGACAGGTAAGTAGTGAGTAGTTCAACTCACTGCTAAGCTAGAAAAGATGAAAGACACCCACTGTACAAATAGGCTCTTAAGATCTACATGATAGCAAAAAAGTCTCCAAACCAACAACTTCTTCACTGAAGTGCTCACCAGTGACTAATAGAGAACAATGGCTTAAACTATTAATTTTGTCAAAGTCAGTAAAGTCCTATCAGGGTATGAAAGGTCAGGTTAGTATTATCAGGAACCAAAGGTTGCATAAAGTATTTATGCTTCTTCAACCAAGACAGCAAAGCTTTTCCTCTCTCTGGAGAGAGCTGAACAGTAGAACAAGACAGGAGATGGGGGTAGGTTAACCAGACTTGGTTGTAGGGTGACAGGACCTGCCCACCACGCCCTCTCAGTTTGTTAGCTGCCATAGGTTTCCCAGTACAGTTCCTGAAGAGAAGGGGCAAGTGAATATGGTGTGGCTGGAGGAACTAGACTCCCAGAGAGTGGATAGGTGGATTTGTGGATAGGACCAGCCAAAGGACCACTTGGGCACTAGGGGGCTGGCGGGTTCAGGACTGATGAGATAGCATTAAGACAGAAGAGACTATTGTAAGATGTGAACAAAAGTAGCTGTTCCTGCTCTGCTACAGACATGCAGGAATTCCTCTTTCTGCCCAGGAGAGGTTGGGAGATTGGAGCTATTTTTGGTTTCCTCCACTTCTTTCCTCATCCTTTCTCCCATCCTATTTAAGTCCAAGGATGAAGCTTAATGTCTTAATAAATGACACCTTTTTTTTTTTCTTAGAAAAAAAGTATCCTTCTTGTAGCTCTAAACAGTGCCTATCTTCTTATCTCCTTATCTGAATTTCTAACTTCTTTGAAACTTAAATAAAGCGCTAGGCCATCTGCTTCAGAACCCTGAAGGGATATGCGACACTCAGAAAAGGCTGTTCTGAGCTGGCTCCCGCGATTGCAGGGGAAGATAAATACCATCACCATGTCCTAAGGTGGATTGCACCACGTGAGCTCCCGTAGCCTCTCATCATTACAGCATACTTAATGCAAATGAAAAAATCTCAATGTTTTCAAGTTTCGACATTAATTTGTATCATGATACACAATGCCAACTTTGATTTATAGTCCCTTTCTAAAAAACTACTGGTGCAATGAGATTAAATAAATGTTTGCAACCCATTTTAAAATTAGCAACAAAATAATAGCTACACAAACCAAGCTTGGCAGAGTCACGATTGTTCTTCCTGTGCAGTCAGAACAGGAGTTGCATATTGCTGGGCTGTACTGCTGTTGTTGCTTTTAGAGTTTACTGTCGTTCTAGCGAACTGCAAAAATTCACTTTTTAATTGGTGCACACCATGGTCAATTGCTAAAATCAATTCGCAGAAACAAGCACAGGAAGGAAAAGAAATGCATAAAAACAGGGTAGGACTCAGGCTTCCGGAGGACAAAGTGGCTGAGTGCAGCCACCAGGGCTTGCGCTGCCCTTGAGCTTACTGGGTGCTAACGTCTCCCCGCGAACCTCCTTGTCCTCGGAGAGTCCACCCAGGCCAGAAGGCGCAGGTGATAGCCAGCGTAAATGCTGCGGGTCACGGACACTGCATTTTTCAAAGCTTGGGCAGTACTGACCTGCCTAGAAGAAATGTTGCCTTTGCTGAAGGACTAACAAGTAGGACTGAACAAAAACAGGTAAGGTCTTCTGTAATAATAGAAGTAAAGCTAGGAGAATTTACAGTTCACAAAATCAAGTTTAAATGCTGAGAGAATTGAGGTTTATTCTTTTTTTTTTTTTTTTTTTTTTGTCTTTTTGAGACAGGGTCTCACTATGCAGTTCAGGCTGGCCTCTAACTCACTTTGTAGCTCAGGCTGGTCTCGAACTCACAACAATCCTCCTGCCTCAGCCTCCCGAGTGCTAGGATTACAGGCATGCGCCACCACGCCCGGCCGAGGTTTATTCTTTTAACATTTACCATTTAGATTGCCTCATTCAAAAGATGCTTTGTGTCACAAAACATAACCAAAATGATGGAATGTTCATATACAGGTAGTATTTTCCTTCTTAACGTTTTATGTAGTAATATTTAATAAATGTAAATACACTTTTTAAAATGTGTTTAGTACAGTGTCTACTGGGTTTCACTGCACAGATCAGACTCAGAGCGATCCTCTGATTTTCAGCCTCCCTCTTGTTACAGGCATGCGCACATCCAGTCTCCATCGGTATCCCAGTATGTCCAGGGGCGGGGCCTGCAGGACACTGAGGGGCTGGAATCCCTGTCCTTGGGATTCCAGGAGCTTTAGCCTGCTGAGCTATCTGGCCCGTCGTAATAAATTGAATAGAATGATATCATGCTTTTGAAAGATGCCATAAAGTAAATGTTTTATTATTGTTTCCATGTTATTCTTCACCAATGAAATACACATTAGTCTACTCAGAGGACATCTACGCACTCTGAAGGGGTGATTTCTTTTAAAGCACAAATTGACCCTCAAATAGTGAATAATCCTTAAATAGTGAACACGTTATCACATTACTTGTGTTCACACTTTTAAGGTTCAGATAATAGTAAAAGCCAAATCAAATGTGGGTGACAGTAACTTATGGGTGCCTTTTGCAATTTCATCAAAGATTACAAGAAAATGACATTTTGCACTTAATTTATTTATTGTGTTATTATTCTGAGATATAGTCTCACTTTATAGTTCAGGTTGTTCTTGAACTCAGTACATAGTCCAGGGTGGCCTCAAACTCTCTCAGAACTTTCTGCCTCAGCCTATTATGTGCTGGGATTACAGGCGTGCACCACCATGCTCAACAATGATTTCAATAGCAATTTTTTAAACGAACAAGTTATGTTTCCTTTGTAGTCAGCTCTGTTAATTTGAATGAGTAAAATGACTCCAGTTTATTTATCATCAAGAAATCTGTGTGGTTTAATCCCTAGCAGAAGTCAGGCATGAAATTACAATAGGGATTAGAAAGATTCTTTACTTTTAAAAAAATCTAGGAAATAATTACACTAAAAACAATGGCTAGTGGGAACAAAATATTCCCCATGAGTTTCTAAGTGTGATGGTGGAAAAATTACGGATAAAATCTGTAAGGATTATCAAAGCACTAGGGAGGCTGAGGCAGGAGGATTGTTGTGAGTTCGAGACCAGCCTGAGCTACAAAGTGAGCTTAAGGCCAGCCTGAACTGCACAGTAAGACCCTGTCTCAAAAAGACAAAAAAAAAAAAAAAAAAAAAAAAAAAGCAAAGCAAGAAACAAAAACAACTGAATTACTATATTGGAAAAGGCTGTTAGGGGCTGGGTATCTCAGTAGAATAAAAGCTTGCCTGGTAAGCGCAAGGGCCTGAGTTCAATGCCTCATTCTGAAAAAAAAAAAAAAAAAAAAGAAAAGAAAGAAACCAAGAAAGAATTAGTTGAGGGCTGTGGGTATGGGTTGTTGGCAGAGCATGAACTTCAAATTCACAAGGCCCTGGGCTCCGTCTCCACCCCACCCACACAGGAGTTAGCTGTGTTAGCTCACTAGAATAAGTGCTTGCCTGGAAAAGGTTGTTACACAAATCCCAATATCATCTCTTAAAAACTATACAATATTTATCTGTTTAGTTTCTTTGAAACCTCATTTGTTTGCAAAAAAAGGAAAAAAGTGTCTCCTCTGAAAAATACCATGGAGCTTCAGCGAGTGCTCCTGTTTTTGCTCCTTCTCAAGTCATTCATTATATTCCTGGACTGCTTTGGAATTGTCCCAATTCTGCCAAACATTCATGATCTGGCTTGAATTCTAGCATGGGAAATTCAGAGGTATGAAAAAATTAGAAGGTACCAGAATCTCTGTGAAAAAGAGACCTTATATGAGCATGAAAGAATGCCTGTGTAACTCAGAAAAAGTCAGCCTCATGTGAAAGGAGAAAGACAAACACAGTCCACACAGACTTAAATTCTGGCAGTCCCAACGTGGAGCTATAGGGTCTCTCTAGAACCTGGGTTAAAAACAGCCACTCCATCTCCAAAGTATTGTTGAAGAGATACAACCTGAAAATAGGGATTATTCCCTTCTTAAGAAAAGCAAGTCTCCTGGCCTCTATGGACCTCGTCATTCTGCACTTCATGGAATAGTGCTTCATGTTCAACACTACCCCGTGAGACACTGTGGTATGTGCACTGTAACAGGGAATTCTGAGGACCACGGTGCCACTTACGAGCGTAATTTGCAAGAAATTCTCTTGAGAGATTGGATCATCTCATTTAATTTTTATTATGCAACTGTAAGCCTTATCTTACTATAATATAAATAAATAAACTGAGGTACAGGGAATTATATGTCTAAACTAACTGTTAATACCCTCTATGGACAGGATTTGATGTATTTTATTGACTGCACAACCAAAATTCTTATCCCCAGTACTATTTTGTCTTCAAAATAAATCTTATAAAAGAGGGATTCAAATGAAGGACCATTATGTAGTTAAAAAGAATATGTATCTGTATATACAAAATAGGATAGGCAGCCACTTTCTCTTAGTTCAATGAGAGGATTTATGTTAATAGTATTTACACAAGATATTATGTCTGCATCTTGTACTGTGAATGACTATCACAAAGTCAACAATATGCAATGTATTAATTATTATAACTGTACTACTAACCTGTCTTGAAACTGTCTGATAGCTAATTCTTTCTCAAAAAAATTAATAAAAATAAAATAAAATAAAAATAAATCTTATTATTATGGAATTATTATCTAAAGACAATACCTAACCTCATAAATAATTGCTATGCTTGAGTACTCTCTTCACTGAGGATCAACTTATGTGACCACACATTAGTCCAGCTCTGTGCTGACCACTGCTTTTCTGGATTGTAACTGACAGGTGCTAATGAAACAGCTGACTTCACTGCTTCTCGAGCAGTAATGTATTTTTCATCTTATGCATTATTTTCTCAAATAAAAATTCACAATGAATTTGACAAGTTTATGGATTTTAACACAGTTGTACTTCTTTATGAAAAGGCAAAACTTCTGTTTTGTATTGATTCATATTCATAGGCTGAACTATTTAATCCTCATGCAAGAGGGGTACATGCAAACGTCCTAGAAACAATATTAAAATATAAATGGAGCACAAGCACTCCACTGGGGGGAATTTTCTGCTTACAAGGAAGAGCTCTACTTGTCATAAAGACGATCTCTCTAAGCACAGTGTGTACCAAAAGGAAACACGGAAAGATACTCAGCAGGGAAGACTTTCTCCATTCATTGTATTCAGAGACCATCCTTTATCATCTTTAAAAACTCTTCACTCTATTTTCACTTAACAACGTTCAATAAGCTGAAAGTCTACTTCATGTTCTGTTCCTTCCTAGACTCAAGGCGGAAGGAAACACTGCAGCTATGCATATGGAATCAGGGTACAGAGGCGACGATGTAGGTTAGTGGCTTTACCTCATTTATAATGATCCAGTGACAGTCAAAACCAATCAGATTAGTCTCCACAACCTAGAACAAAAACAAACCAAATTTCAGCATTAATCAGGAAGAACAAAATGAACTATGGATCTATTTTGTGAAGTGGCAAAAAAATGAATACGTTGGAAAGGTCTTCATGCAATCTTTGCTTTTACATTTGACTTGTAGATGCACAGTAGAGCTGCGAAATAAATCAGAAAATATAATTCATAAAAAATAAAGAAAAATATGTTTCCAGGGAACTATAATGCTAATACTGCTTTGTGATTTCACAGAGAGTAAGAAAGAGTTCCAACTTCAAATCATATTCCAAACTCCAAATCGACTTAGGTGATCTTCTACATACATCTAACCATGTATCTCTCTTCAACCTGATGTGGTATCTTTATATTCTGATATTCTCTTGTGTATATGTTTGCTATAGTCTTGAAAAAGTAAACTATGCTCTGCTTTCTCAAAAATCTTCATGTCATATGCACTCAATAGATTAATTAAAAATTATCTGATTATCAAATATAAAACCAATAAATATAGTAGTATTAAGCTATGGTGAGGAAATGTTGACAGATTTTAGATTGCTAGTTAGATGAAGAAAAAATATACACATAAAAGGAAAAGAAACTAATATGTAAGTAGCAGTCTTTGATGAACTGGACATTTATTCTAAGTCACCTTTGGCTTTGACCCAAACGTATGTAAGTGCGTGTGTGTATGTGTGTGTGTGTGTGTGTATGTGTGTGCGCATTCTGGGGGAATATTTTGTTTTCAGATTTCTTTAATCCTTAGCATATATTTTCTTGGGCAAGCTCCTGTGATTTGGGTCATAAATACTGAATAGTGAGCCTGCACTGCAAGAAATTTGATGTTATTTTTAGCAGAAACACTTGAAGGTTTAGTCTCAAAGTGAGAAGCTTTGTAATAACTAGCAAGGAGTTGTTACAAAGTGTGAATTGTATTTTGGTGGTTATTCTTTGTCCTCCTGAGAAATGCTTACTGAAAGATGCATTGAATCATAAAAAACACAATTGGATATATATTTTTTGTGTGATTTGATGTTTGCTCAAAGTGCATCATTACTTGCTGGTCTTGGCTCCCTCACTGAGGTATCTATACATAATGTATTAACAGAGAACTCAGAATGTCATCTATTTTGAACTTCTATCAATTAGTACTATTTTAAAAGTGCTATAAAATACAACCCATGGCAATTCTTAATTTTAGCTTTAAAAATAACATTTTATTTACATCAGTAATAAGAAAACTTATTTTGAATTCTTTATTAATAGTTGCCCAGATCTATGATCAATTATGTGTAACAATTAAAGGCAATAGAAAATAAGCAGAAATTCTAATATATCTCAAAAGAATATAAGCTGGAGACTCAAATATGAGGAAAATAAGTCTTTGGGTAAATTACAGAGAAATATGTATATCTGGAGAAACCTACACAAACTGTGTGTGTGTGTGTGTGTGTTTGTGTGTGTGTGTGTGTATGAAAACAGAAGGCATTCAGAAAGCAAGCTGTTAAAACTATTGCCTATAGTTATTGCTATGAGGGTGCTAGTAAAATAACATCTATAGCCTACTAAAGGGAAGCCTACTGGTAATTTGTCTGGATACTAAAACTAGTTTTTGACACTTTACTGTGAAGTGCTCTTTCACTTGAAAGCATGAAAATTGAAGCACAAGGTACAATTTTATGTTTCAACAAAAATGTAATCAAGCCAGATGTGGTGGTACATGCTGTAATCCCAGCACTCCGGAGACTGAAGCAGGAGGATGCTTAT
This sequence comes from Ctenomys sociabilis, assembly GCA_004027165.1. NCBI lineage: Eukaryota > Metazoa > Chordata > Mammalia > Rodentia > Ctenomyidae > Ctenomys > Ctenomys sociabilis. The sequence goes on along the minus strand of PVKA01001158.1, from coordinate 62,093 downwards.
GAGTTCAAAGCCAGCCTGGTTACACAGTGAGTTCAAGGCCAGCCTGAACTGCACAGAGACCCCAGCTTAAAAAACAAGACAGGAAGAGAAGGAGGAGAAGGAGAAGGAGGAAGAGAAAGAGGAGTAGATCTCATTTAAGACCATGATTCTGTTCACTGAACACACACACGATTACACGTGCACACACACATGCACGCACGCATGCGTGCGCGCGCACACACACACACACACACACACACATTCTATCCCTTAGGATCACTAGAAAATGATCTTCCTGTCTTAGGTCTGACTCAGAAGCATGAAAAAACTGTAGGAGAGATTTTAACAGTGGATGTTGTTAGCAGATTACTGAACCTCCACAGGCAGGAGTCGGGGTAGCTCCAGGCAAAGCAGGACTCTCCCAGACTCTCGCTTTGCTACTGGGCTGTCTTGAAATAAAGGTCTGCTGCACTGAGACAGTGCAAGTGTTAACACAGTTTATCCCAGTTTACCTCATGCAGAGCATTTTTATTAGCCTCAGATGCTTACATTTTTCTAATCTTAATGAGTTATAATTAATCTAGTAAACTTTTTTTAAAAATGTATTTGATTGTTGCAAGATCTCATTATGCAGCTCAGACTTGAGGTGATCCTCACACATTCAGCCTCCCCAGCACTGGGATTACAGGTGTGGGGTATCATGTCTGGACTCCGGCCTGCTCAGTCCGCCTTGGGTCCCATGGTTGATCCTGTGCTTGCCTAAGCTTGCCTGAGCAGGTACTTTAGTCTGCTGAGCTATCTCACTGGCCCAGTAAACTTTTATTTGTATGATTTTTATAGACATGATTTCAAAATCATTCAATACTTGTTAGCTTCTCAATGGACTTTGAGTATCAAGGACTTTCTTTCTTTATAAGCACGTTTTTCACTGGGGAAGAATGAAAATATAAATATGTCCTCTCCCTTTGTTTATGTAACATAGTATATCCATAGGAACATACAACTAAATCCCTCATTATACTTAAGGAAGCTTGAAACTTTTGACTATGACTTTGTACACAGAATGCCAGTGTTTCCATTTATTATCTGTGGAAATGCCCACTGAAAAGAAAGACAGTTTCCTTAGGGCAAGGCTCTCCTTTTCATGCATGCACAATGAGCCAAAACGAGTTCACTGATTTTTCTAACTGAATGCTAGTGAAAATGATTAATGTTTGAAAGCCACAAATTGAAAGCGTCACTGATATCACTGCTGCAAAGTACATTTAGAAAAGGGCATAAAGAGGTGACGGGAAGTTCAGTAACCTAGACCCTGGAAATCTAGTCAGCTTTCAGTTCTCTCGCTTAAGTGACTAATGCAAGTATCATTGTAGGCGGTGCACATATCTATCTTCGGAAAGGTTAAAACCTATAGTAGAGTAACAGAAGAGAAAAAAGAGTGATAATATTTATCCTTACATTTCATCTTGAGGGAATACACAGGGAGTATTCTTAGGAAAAACATTTGCAAAAAATGAAATTCTGAATTCTTAGTGTGCATAACTATAGACAATAACTACTATAAATCTCAAGTCAGCAGTTGATTAATATTTTCATTGATATTTATCCTTTTCTACTGGATAACACATTTACAATGAAATAATGCCCTACTAAACTAGTGGCAGTACTGTCTTACAGGACGTAATTCTAGATTTTATAAATTATGACAGTCTAGACTTTCTAAAGTCTTTACTTCCATAGTTATGTTAGAACTTAAAACAGGGAAAACCATTTCCTCTGCCCATCTTTCTTACCTAAGTGGTACATCTCCTAATTTACCAGTAAACATTTAAACTCAATAAATGGAATTATTCAATCAGATCAAAATTTTCCTTTGTTTGTATTCTATTGAAATTCATTTCAACCTAACCATATCATTGTTTTAGTTCGTTAATCTCATCATGTTGATTCTAAGGAATGTTTCATAGGTTAGGAAACACTGGTTAGCTTTTTCTTTCTTTTGTTTGTGTAGGAGATTGGATAGAGGATCTTGCAAATGCTAGCAAAGTGCTTTCTGATCAACAGCATCCCCACCCACTCCAGGTCACCCACTTCTGAAGACATCATTTTGAGACCATGCTTCGACCTGCTTCAGACTCCCATGTAACTGATATTAATGGGACATTCCATGGTGCTGTTTTAAACAAAAATATCAAGTTTTCAATTATCATGAAACAATGAAGGTAGTAAAAATAATATTTATTACTATAATAAATAATAAACTCTACCTATAAGATCATGGTATTAGTGAACTACTATGACAAATCATGTAGTGGGGATTCCAGTATGCTTGGTTATTAAAATGACAGGAGGACAGGCTGTCCAAATAGCTCAGCGTATTAAAACACCTGCAAGCAGGTACGGGGGCCAGAGGTTCAATCCCAGGGCCTGCCTTGCCAACCCCGCCACAGAGGCAAGCTGAGACAGCAATTGAGCCTGGGCATGGTGGTGCGTGCCTGTAATCCCTGCTCTTGGGAGGCTGTAAATAGGCGGATCACTACAAGTGCAATCTTGTAGTGAGACCCTAAACACCCTGTAGACCCTTACCTAAAGTACAGAAAAAATAACAGGAGGAATGGAAACACGGGGGGATTGGCCTCCTGTCTGTTTGTTTTTTTCCTTTCTCTGGCAGCCTAACTTGCTTCTATCATGAGGTTGCATACATTAATACCGTAAGAAGAGTGTGTATCCTACATACTCCTATGGGCTCACTCCCATGATGTAAATAAGACAAAGGAGACTATTTCATCTAAGAAGCTGAGTTTTCTTTAACAAAATGTAGCAAAGAAAGGGATGGGGAATCAAATCCTGTCAGGAAGACAAGCAATGAGTCAGGACAGACCATCTGTCATTGGCAGGAACTTTAGAACTTCTGAATCTTTAGAAGAGCCTGACAATTTATCACCACGTCTCCGATCATTTGCTCTCAAATCCTCACATGTGCTAAATATAAAGAAGCACAGAAACCAGTCATGCTGCCAGAACATGTTTCTCCCCGCTAATAAATATGGAACCACTCCTACAAGTGCAGAAGACAATTTAATCGACTAAACAATAACAGCAGCACACTGTTTTTTCTCTGAACCTTGTGGCTGAAGAAAATTAAGCTCATTCCCTTTTCAAAGATGTACTAAGTATAGTACATTGACTCAGAGGCTTCAGCACTCTGGATACCTGTACCAGAAAACAGAGCATGCACTTGTGTCCCTACTCCCACCTGTCCCAAATTGTTGGTTAGAAATCAGCAAGTAGCAGTCCCAGGGAGAAAACAGGGCAGTTTATGTGGAAAGAGTGGTTGGAAAAGTATTAAAGAGCCATTATACTGTCTTTCTGGCTCCGCGTCTATAGGACAGGGCAACTTGTGTTGGCATTTCTAGACCTGCATTTGGTGGGACACTACTTCTACTGCAAGTAAGAACTATTCCAAGGGTAAATACATTTACAAATGCTTGCTTAAGCAAAGTTTAATACACATCATTACTGCAGTACAAAGACTCCCAGTGTGTAATAGGTTAACATCATTATAGCAACAAAAGTCGTATTAAAAAGTAAAAGTATTTTATATAGTAAAACTGTGGAACATCTAGCTTTATGTTTGTATCAGCTGCAGCAATAAGGAGAGTACTCACATAATAAAGTTATAATGAGAATTTAATAAGATAACAGCACATGGCAAACTTAATATCAGCTTCTCATATTCTAACTCATATGCCTCGAGGGCCTCAAGGAAAAAATATTTGGAATGTAAGTGTATAAACATTCCAAATCACATTGATCACGTGGATCATATCGGTAGAGTAATGGTGTTGAGAAATATTTTCTCTGGCAAGGCATGGTGGTGCATGCCTGTACTCCCAGCACTTTGGAGGCTGAAGCAGGAAAACATTTTTTCACACAACAAATCCCATGAAATTAGAACATCTGGGGAGTTGTAAACTACACTCAGTGCTAATTTAGCTCTACATTTCTGAAGGCTGTAAAATTGTATTAAAACCTCATTAGTGTTTTTTTTTTTTATAATTTAAAATTAAGGTCCTAAAATAATTTGAGACAGAGCACAACCAATAGTGGAAACATTTCCTTCTGCCTCAGTCTCCCGAGTGCTGGGATCACAGGCATGTGCCACCATGCCTGGAAAGAGAATATTTCTCAAAACAAAAAATAATGTATGTGTCATGGAAGACTCGTATAATAATTGGTATACACGTGTTCTTATTTCTGTTTAATTTTCCTGCCTTTCTAATTTAACAAAACACTGTATACTCTTCGATAAAAAAATAAACAGAAAAATAAAGAGATATGTAGAATAAAGTATATAGAATAGAATAGGATTTTATCAAAGGGTTCAGGGCCGGCCAGATAGCTCAGTAGATTAAAGCGCTTGCAAGCAGGTGCAGGGAACACTGGTTTGATCCCTGGACCTGCCTTGCCAGCCCACCCCCAGGGTGTGCTGAGATGATGATTGAGACTGGGTGTGGTGGCATGCCCCTGTAATCCCAGCACTTGGGAGGCTGTAAACAGGCTGATCAGTCTGAGTCCGATCTAGTAGTGAGACCCTGAACACCTTGAAGACTTCCCTAAAATACAGAAAAAAGAAAAAAATAGAGTTCAAAGATTTACAGTATATACTGCATCCAGTTAACCACAGACTCATTTTAAAAAAGCAATTGAGTTAAATACTATAAATCTGAAATCAGTGACAACACAAATCTCTGCTATTCTTAAGGGACAGTAAATGTGCACATAACTTTGGTTTCATTTTGCTCCTTGTTTTAACTCCTCTTGTTTTGCTCACGAGAGCAGAAACCACAGCTCAGGAGCACCATAAACTGGCGTCTGACCCTGCGCAGCATCTTTCAATCCCAAGCATGTCCAGCAGGTGGCGGCAGACATCCCTCGCGCTGGTGCTGGCTGCGGGGATGGGTATTCGAAGGGAGCTGTTGGCGCTTCCCGCTGTGGTCAGCATGGATCCCCAACGTCTTCTGTTTTTATACAAGCAGCCACTATCTGCCATCCCATTCTGTGCCTTTTCCTTTAGAATTTCTGCTCTGGTCTTCCAACTGGAAGACCACAAATAGCATCCAAATCCTTTCTTGCTGCTCCTGCCAAAGTTATTTCATAAACGGATATGCTAGATTTATTATTACTGCTGTGCAGTTGGGTCTTCCCACAGCCCCTGGGAGATGGAAAGGTGCCACCACGGAGATTCGGCCAGCGCAGCGCCACTGCCTGTGTGTCTTAAATGCAAGGGTGGGCAGTAAGGGAAGAAGACAGAGCCTCCGTGGTCGTCCTGGGAGGCCGACCTAGCTTCCTGGGTCCTGTATTATGGAACTCATTGACGTTGATTAAAAGTAAATTTATGACTTTCATTCTTTGCCAGATGACAGTACATAGATTATTGCCAACGCAAGAGGCTATTATGTTATTCTTTGTAACCTTGTTTTAGTTTCTTCTGGACTTGAACAATTTTGGAAGTTTGCTAGCGATGAAAGTGATTGGGCCAAAATAATATTTAAATGTGTTTATTGCCTATTTTAACATATTCTAATATCTTTTGGCACAAGTATGAAACATCATTAAAATATTTTATTTTGTTAATAAGATAATGTCCTTTGGCAGAGTAAATCAATTCTTCAGTGTAACTGGGGAAAAAGTCCTTAGTTGGATTTTAACTGAGGCTTGAAATACTGATTTGTGGGGCTGGGAGGTAGACCAGTGGTCTAAAGTGCCTGCTTCGGCAAGCTTAGGCAGGCGCAGGGGACTGTGGTTCCATCCCCGACAGCACATGCTGCACCAGCCCTGCCTCAGGGTAGCTAATGATTTGGGTGGCGCTGGCTTTTATCCCCTCTTCATCTCTGGTCGGCGCTCATGGGTTTTGACCTGGTCCTCTCCACAGCTCAGCCTTTGCCCTGCTCGGTTTGTCATCAGCTGTACATGTAGTCCCTTTCAGCCTTTCACTTGGGGCTCTGCGTGCATCACACTCATCAAGAGAAACTCCTGTGGTCACACACTTCGGTCGCCACTTTCTATGCCTCTCTGCTACTTACTGTTGCCCTATCCTGTAGTGTTCACTCCCCTCGGACAAACATGCACACTTAACACACACTTAACACACATGTACTACCCCTCCTCCCTTTTAAGTTCTAAGATATAAGTTTGCCAGATTTAATTTTGGTCACTATTTATTTCCCTTCTCATTGTGACAACACATACTAAGGTTTTAGTAAAATATATTGCCAAGGACAAAGCAGAATCTCCCTGCATGTTGTAGGAAACATGGGGAAAAAGAAAACCGTATTTAGACAACTGTGGATATCCTGTCTTTACCTAGTGTGAGAGAGCTTCGCTATTCAGCTCACGCATGAGCAGCCAGCAAGGGATAGAGTGGAATATGGAATCCCACAAAGAAAACAGTAAGGACACTCGATTACAAATTAAGACAAAATATGTGTTAATCCAAGTCCTACACATGGCTCAATTTAGAAAGCTAAAAGCAAACACAAGAAAAGTTAGTTGAGATAAAGATAGTCAGAGAGGAATTCCTTTGCAGATGAAAAGGAATGAAACCACTCCTTACATCCAAGGCTAGAATTCAGAGAAATTTACAAATGCAGAACTAAGTACCTTTCAACCTTGGTATCTTTTTTTTTTTTTAGTACAGGGCCTACAGGGTCTCACTATGTAGATAGGACTGGGTGATTCTCCTGTTTTCAGCCTCCCAAATCTAGGATTACAGGTGTGTGCCACCACACCCAGGAAATCCCTGTGTAGCATGACCTGGGGGGAGGATTGGCCTAGCACACTGGGGATCAAATCCTGGCCCCTGTGTCTCCCTCAGGAGGGGCTTTAATCTGCTGAGCTGTCTGGTCAGCCCATATACTTGGTATCTTTTAAATCTGTACATAATTTTCATTCTTTAATTTTGTGACACAAAGGCCTTGGTTTCATGTGGCTTATATGCAGTTAGTTGTTTCACTTGTACTAAGCCACTGAGTACACTTCTATGGATGAAAGACAATAGATGAAATTTAACTGCAAGATGCTAAATTCCCAGAAAATTAATAAATTTGCATTGTCTTAATTGAGGCTTGTTTTATTTTTATATGGTGATGATGGAGAGCACCATTAACTTTAAAATCTCTAAGCCCAAATACGTTAAGACTTAGAGTGTCCATGGTGATAGAAAAAGAACAGAAAATTTGAATAGGAGGGTCTGACTTCAAAAGCTGAACTTCTTAGCAGAAGTCATCTGAACAATACTTTCTTTAAGGATGCATGTAAAGGCACACTGGGGCATATGTTGAAAGCACTTGGGACACACTGAGCTCACAAGTCACTCCAATTACTCTGGTGTTTTTTACAGCACTCCTGAATGGCATGAGTGTAATTACTTCATTCAGTAAATATTTACTGAATGCTGTCTATAGTGTTTTAATAATGATAACAATGTAACCTGTACTTAGCATGCCAGATACTAAGTGATTTTTTTCCATCACCTACGTATGTAGCTATCTATTCTAGTGGTTAAATTTTAGACAGGCAGATAGATAAACAGAGGTGCAATGTAATCTTCACAATATCTTTATTATGTAAGCCCAATGATTACATGTACTCTTCGCATGAGGAACCAAAACATGAAGCAACTCACTCAAATAGGAAGGGCCAGAATGGCTGGAAGGCAGACACAGTCCGTATTTGTTCTACCAAACCCTTCTCTGAAACTTCCAGGAACCAAAATCCATTTTTCAAAATTAGGATAATCACAGTTTATTTTAGTTGCTTTTCTCATACCTGAGACAAAGTACTCAACACTCAGAGTTATAGGTAAAAGGTTTACTTAGTTTTTAGAAGCTTTAGTCTATAATTGGCTGACTCCAAGGCAGAGTGGTTTCTCAGAGGATAAGCAGTTCATGCTGGTAGAAGATAGCACAAGGGACAAAAGACAATTGTAGCTTTTTCTGCCTGCATTACCTTATTGTAGATACTTAGGGGACAGCAATTTCATCCTTAATCCTAGGACCCTTGAGCCTAGCATTACACCATGAATCAATTCCTGTGTCACACATTCTAGATCCAACCACCTCTGAAAAAACCTCATCTCATCAGGCTTTGGGGGGACCTCCAGACACAAGCCATAACATTTCACTCCTAGTATCTCCAAAGATTCATGCATATACTTTTTTTTGGCAGAACTGGGGGTCGAACTCAGGTCCTTGCACTTGCCAGGGAAGCGCTTATTCCACTGAGACATCTCCCTGGCCCCAGTGCATATACTTTCATACAAAAGGCACTTAGACCATTTCTAAGAGTTGCCAAAATCCTAACAGTTTCAGCACTGCTTAAAAGTCCATGTCCCAAATCTGCTCTGACATTTAAGGAAAATCTTTCATGGAAGTCCCTGTACAAAAAAAAAAAAGTTGAACACTTCCAACATTCAATGGCACAAGATAGGTATTTCCAACAGGGTAAACTTTAAATCTCATAGTTATGCTTCTAGCATCCTTAGCTATCTGTGGAAATTTGTAAATTCAAAAGTCGTTGGCTTCACCCCTACAGTATTTGTAGGATTGTCCTGTAGGGTTGTACTGTACTTGTAGGGTTGTGCTTTTATAGGTTGTAGCTCCTATGGCTTTTCTCTTGGGCTGACTCTGCTACCTCATTACAGTTTTCCTTGAACAATCTCCATTCTAGACTTCAAACTTGTCAGGTCTCACCTCCACATTATGCTTCATACTCATAACTACACATATTGTCCCCTCAGGGGCACACTGAGTGACCTCCAAGGCCTTCTTCTGAAGTCGAAGTGAAATCCTTCTTGACCCCATAACTCTTGGACTCTGCATGCTTCTAAAACTAGCACCAAATGGATGAAGCCATGGTCTGCTGCCACCTGGAGCACCCTTCTCTCTTGGGTATAGGACTGAAGAATTTGGATCTCTGAGCATTCTAAACCCAATCCAATGGAATTTTCTAGGCTACTGTCATTCTGGAACATCATGCATTGTGCATTTTCTCTCAAAACAAAGTCTTTCACTTTTATAATTTTTGAGGCTGTGAATAGTGAAGTTTTGGTGACTTTTGTGATACTCTCAGGCCATCTTTTCCATTCTCTGGTTCCTTCTCAGTAATCATGATGTCTCCTATGTTCTTTGAACTATACAGCTTTACTGGATCTTCCTTTCTAGCGATATTGAAAACATTTTAAATCATTATGGTGGGCTCTTTGCTTTTGATTCTCAACAAATCTAGGGAAATCCTCTCAAAATAGCCACACCACTGCCTGAACATCAGGCTGCCTTGAAATTTCTTCTGTCTGAACAATTAGTTCACTAATTTCAATATTAGGTAAAGTCTCTGGTCATGAGCAAAATGCAGACAAACTTTCAGCCAAGATGTAACATACATCATCTGAACCTAACAGCAAATGTAGTCCTTTTCAGTAGAAACCTTTTGATCCTGGCAGGCTTTCTACTCTGATCTTCTGAGCATTGACCAGCATCTCCCATCAAGTACAGCATCAGTCATTCCAGCTCTACTTATTAGGCCAACATCTCCAAATCTTTCCTTACTCTTCCCTTTCCTATAAGCCGGCTCCAATGGATCCTGAGTTACATAGTCAGGTACAATCACAACAATGGCCTCCCTTCTATGGGACCAAATTCCGTGTTTATTACTTTTCTCATTACTGAGACAAAATACCCAAGTAGGAAAGACTTAAGTAAGTCACAGTTTGTAGAAGCTTCAGTTCATAACTGGCTAGATTCAAGGCAGGATGGCTTATCATAGAAAGAGCAATTCATGGTGATAGAAGACAGCAGATGCAACAAACAATGACCACAGCTTTCTTCTTCTTTACCTATCTAAGCTACTTAGGAGAAGTAGCACTCACACCATTAATCCTAGACCCTTGAGCTTAGTATTACGTTATGAACCAATCCCAGCCTTATACTCTAGATTCAACTACATCTGAAAAGCCCCACCTATAACTGCATGAGGCTATGGGGGACATGTGGTACAAACCATAATGTTATGAATAGCTAAGTTAGATAGAAATATTTGATGCAGTCAGACAGGGTAAGCCTTCCAAGGGATCAGTGAAGAAGATAAGAATGTATTACAACCATGGGTGAAGGCCCATTCATTGAAGGCCAGGCCTCAAAACAAAGATATAATGATTATACTTACATACTTCCCCAGAGGTAAACAATAATTATTGATATTTTGCTTTTTTTTAACTTTAAAAAAGTATTTGTTTGTTTGTTTATTTGGTAAAAGGTCTTGCTGCACAACTCCTTCTGGTTGTGATCCTCCTGTCTTAACCTCCCCAACACTGGGATTAGAGGTGTGTGCCCCATCTCTGGTTCAGGGCCCAACACGCATGCAGTACTGGGGATCAAACAACCAAGGCTGTCGCACTTGCCAGGCAGGTGCTTACACAGCAGAGCTATCTCCCCAGCCCAATGATTGTTATTCTAAATAGGCATCAATCACGGGTTGGGTCAATATTACCTAAGTAAAGATTCTTGTAATTTTATTGGTTGATCATAATTTTGTCCTCCCTCACACCCACCTTCTGATTTTGTTCTATTAAGATTTTAAGGAGGCTCATAGGAAACTGACTTTCTAGTCCCCTTTTTGTCGCTCTCAAACAGAAGCTATCATTACCTATATAAATATTTCCTGCCCTTAACCTCCCTGATTCCTTAAAATTTATTTTTGGGAACATGAACACAGCATATGGGACATCCAGTATACTGGCAATTTTATTTCTACTATATCATTTGGAGGTCTTTATATCATCCCTATATTAATAATACAGTTTTATCTGCATAAGATTTTGTGGGATATACTAGAGTTTTAAATATTTACACTCGACTGTGTTAACTTACATATATCTGTGAGATGAGCAACATACCAGAGAAGAATTCGAAAAATGCTGTACATAACATACACTATTTTAATTATAACCATTTTATCTTGAAATGCTGACTGGTTGAGTTGTGTCTGTGAAGTACATAATACTTCACTAGAAAAATAGTTACATATATTACTGTCTCAATAAATCTTTCCACTGTTACTACAGGAAGAAGGTACAAATGTTTCTAAAGGAAAAATTGGACAATGGTTCATAGGTATTGCACCAATAAGACAACTAAATATCTAGTATCTACAGTTAGACAGCTACTAGTTTACTACTGTTTACTACTAGTTTTCTACAGGGATAGAAGTCTTCAGTCCTCATCCACCTTGATTTTATCCACAACTGTAAATAACTCATCATTGAAGAAGCTACTAGGCAAATTGTTTATTAATCATTAAGGCTTTCCTAAATCAGTGTTTCTGAGATTATTAGGTTTGTCCACTATCACATAGGAACTTGGATTCCTAGAAGTTTAGGAGTGAGGCAAAAGTTTTGGTGATTTTAGAAACTAACACTTCAAACAAAAAGATTCACAAGTCTTTATTGGTATTGGTATAGAAACCATTCCAAAGAAGAAAACTAGAGGAGTGCAACATGTGAGTTCTATGGTCACCTTCCTAACCGACCTGAGTTTGTTATTGTTAAAAGTATTTTTGTGTACTGCAAGTTTGCCCTTTTGGAAGTATGACCTTTGAAACTTACTGAATAAAAAGAAGATATACAACCATCCTGGACTTTCTAAATCCTTTCAATAGCGTCTTCTATATAAAGCGGCCCTGAAGCCTATTGTAGATGATGCTTTAATCGTGTTGGACTTGATATCAATGGACTATTTCCAGAATTCTGAGCAATTGCCTCTTCCTTCTGTGCTATTTCACTATGGTGAAATAGAAACCACCTTTTCTACCCATTGACAAACTACCCTATGGTGTTTGAACTGTGTTTAATAACAAAATGTCAGTTGAAACTGAGGCACCAACTGTTAACTGCTTGAATGAAATGTCATTTAAAGAAAAGAATCACTGTGTTGGGCACAGCTGCCAGTGCTACAACTGCACGAGGGAAGCACACTCAGAACCATCTGACATATACAAGGGATCATGAACCTCTTGGGAAATTCTTATTTTAGTTTTTAATTTTTTTTTACACATTTGCATCTCTGTGCTTATAAGTCTTGACAAAAGTTATGCTAAAATGCCATTTATACATGCACTGTTACAGCTTCCCTACACACGGAACTCGACTGTGTTATTCTGTTTTGTTTTGCTTTTAACCTTTTTTTTTAATGTTACAGCTAATTTATCGCTTCCAGCCCTCATGGGGTGATATACTTTTGAGCAACTTTTTCTATAGTTCTTTTCCTATAGATTTTTTTTTTCTATAGTGAATTTTGTGTCTCCTTCATTCTCTAAGGCCACTGTTAATATTCACCTTTTAACAACTCCCCTGGCTCAACTTTCTGAGGTAGGACAGAAGAAACAACAATTGGGTAGAATGAAGACAAGGAAAATTGTAATTTTAGAAATGAAAACTGCATCCTCAAGGCAGTCCAGTTTGTTTATTTATTTCCTGCTCACTTATTCATTTTTCTTTCTCCTTTCCCAGAAACAGTAAGTGTGGAAAATTCCCTTTTCCCTAAAAATTGGTGAATGATTCACTCTCTTACTTTCAAGAACTAGGCCATGTTTGCCCTGCACTTTAGCATTCCACCCCCGTACATATGAATCTTTCGAGGGATGGACATCTCCCATATGTTCTAGGTGACACTAGACTACAGATTTATCAAAGACTGGGTGTGGTGGTGCATGCCTGTAATCCCGCAAGTTAGGAGGCTGAAAACAGGAGGATTACTATGAGACCAATCTGTGTCACTCTGGCTTTTCAAGGTCAGTGAGGACTCAGAACACAAGAGAACCGGTACTGTAGTATCCTGTAACTCAGTGATGTCCCAAATTTTCTGATCAAGGAGATTATGGGGTCACAGAGGAAAGTGATGAGACCCTGTAGACCCTGTACTAACTAACTAACTAACTAACTAACTAACTAACTAACTAACTATTAAAATATAGATTTTCAAATTACTCAGATTTCTACTGCATGAAACCAGAAATATTCTAAGTTCTCACTGTAGTGCACCTTATTGCTCTGAGCACTTTTGCTCTCTGTTTTTCAGTGTGCCCTAAAATCATGACCAAATAAATCTTTTCTGTGCTTCTTACTGATTTGTCTTGAAAATTCTGTTACTGGAACTGGAGTCAGAAATTCTGCAAACATTCTACAAAAGAGTCTGATAAATTCTTCATCTCAGCTTGAGGAACATCTCAGATCCAACCAAGTAATACTCTAGGGGTCACTAATAACATTCTTGAAACCGTGAACTGCACTTTTTAGATCCTTTGTCAGTGTCAGCCATGTGGATGAGTTATAGCCATTGCTTATCCAATTTGCTCTCTGTGAAAGCCTGAGAGAACATTTTCTCTCCATGTGACTCTCCTTAGGCACACTCTACATCATTCATCACTTTTCTCTGTGACCTCATAATCTCCTTGATCAGAAAATTTGGGACATCACTGAGTTATAGGATACTACAGTACCGGTTCTCTTGTGTCTTGAATCCTCACTGACCTCGAAAGGCTAGAGTCAAAATGTTGGCTGTCCTTGTTGCCCTTCTTTTTCTCTAATTTTTTGTCTGCAAATTTAAGTTGTTAACCCTCCAGAAGAGAAGGGTAAATCCCGAGAGGATTTTATTAACCTTGCCAAATATAAAAATTACATTTCTTGTTATATAGGTCTTGCTTTATCATGTTCTTAACCATCCAGCAGAAAAGTATAGAAAAGAGATATAAAAAGTAAAGCCATATTAATATGCTGAGCTTTAAAAGACTCAACTCAACAACTTCTGACAATGCCAGTCCTATGAATAACCCACTACTATCATGGACTACTGGACTATAATGAATTATTTTGCTGAATTCAAATACCTACTATATTTAAATGGCAAGAGAATACCCATCTCTGACAAAACTAAAAAAAAAAAAGAGGGGATATAAATGAAGGACCATTTTGTATCTGTATGTATAAAATAGTTAGGATAGATATACAGCTACTTTCTGATATTCAATGAGAAGGAAGATTTGTACTAACAGTGTTTGGACAGTATAGCATGTCTGCATCATGTGCTATAAATAACCACTATGAAGATATCAATATGCAATGTATTTATTACTGAAACTATCCTACTAATCAGTTTTGAAATTGTCTCATTGGTATTTGTTTCTCAATAAAATTAATAAAAAATAAATTTAATTGCTCAGCAGTAAAAAAAACAAACATAATAACAGTGTTTCCTAAAATATAAATATGAAATGAGTAAACCCAACAGGCAAATGCTTTCATGCCCTCTAATTTCTGCTACTCCAAGATGAAGAACAAAGTACAGCAGAACAAGCTTCATTTGGAGAATGGTAGCTAACATACTGGACATATGCTATTTGACAGAGCTATGGTAAAGTTTTCAGGGCCCCAAACGAAGAATCCTTTGTGGGGAGATATTCTTTTGTTTTGCAAATGAATGCAGGCCCTTTTGTCTTTATTCCTCCTACCCTAGTCATAGCTGGGGAGCTCTTTCCAGCTCACAAGGAGATCATAGGCTTACATACTCAATACTAACACCTAACTTTCCAGCGGACTAGACTTTACAATAGCCTCAAGTATTGTCATGAATTGTTCTCTCTCTCTCTCTGGGTCTCTGTTTCTGTCTATCTGTGGGTCTATCTGTCTGTCTTTTTCTCCTTTCTTTCTTGTTTCTTTATTATTCTGGTTTCTGCCTATAATGCCCACCTCTGTTCATTTGTCTGGGTCTGAGAGCCCTTCAGGACTCGATGAAGGCATTATCATCCTTATAATTACCTCTGGGAAGTTTTTCATGGTTACAGTTCTCCACTGGTAGTTGTGAATAAATGTACCAGCAATAGGGGAGCACATACAATTGTACTTTAGTTATCTTTTCACTTGTCTAGATGCTCTAATATACTAACAGCTCTTAAGCAAAGGACATGGCTTATCTATTTTTTTTTTTTTAATTCCCCACAACTCACTCAGGACCTGATTCAGGCATTAAATATTTGATAGCTGGATGAATGAATGTGTCATTAGAAGGTCACAGTACTTGCCTCTCTGTCAATGTGAACTGTGCCTCAAGTGAATGCGAAAACACTTCCTTGGGTGTCCTACAGTATCCTGTTAGCCTGTCTAACCTCAAGAACTTGTCTTTTATCTGGCTTGTTCAGAAAAAGAGTGATATTATTATAGACAGCTAAGTTAGGTAGAAATACTATACATAGCCACACAGGACTAGCCCCTTAAGGGAGTCAGTATATAAGATAAGAGCACATAACAGCAGTGGCTGGAGGCCCATTCTTTGAAGGCCATGCTTCGAGACAAAGATGAAATGACTAGACCTGAGTATCAGCTAGAAGGATAAACAATGTACCATAACCAATATTGCCTGGTCCAATAGAAGAACATATACTGTAACATCATGTAACTCAGTTTTGCCCCAAATTTTCTGATCAAGGAGATTATGGGGTCACAGAGGAATGTGATTGATAATGTAATGAGTCTAAGGACAGTCACATAGAGAGAAAAAATTCTTTCAGGCTTTCACAGAGAGCAAATTGGTCAAACAATGGCTATGACTCATTCACATGGCTGACACTGACAAAGGATGTACAAAGTATGGTACAGGGTTTCAGGATAAATCCTAGGGGGACTTGACTAACCTTGCCAGATACAAAAGTTACAATTCTTATTATATAGGTCTTGCTTTATCTTGGTTTTAACCATCTAGCAGAAAAGTATAAAAACAAAGTATGAAAAATAAACCTATATTAATTGGCTGAGCTGTAAAAGGCTCAAGTCAACAACTTCTGACATTGGCAGTTCTACAGATAACCCACTACTATTATGGACTACTGGACTATATTGGAATATTTTGCTGAATTCACACACCTACAAAATTAAATGATAATGGAATACCTCTCTCTGACAAAACTAAATGAAAAAGCAGATACAAATTATGAACCATTTTGTGTTTGTACATTCAAAATAGTTAGGATAGACATATAGCTACATTCTCTTAATTCAATGAATAGAAAAATTTGTTCTAATAGTGTTTTTGGACAGGATATCATGTCTGCATCTTGTACAATGAATAATGACTAAGACGATAATACATAATGTATTTATTATTCAAACTGTCCTATTAATTGGTTTTGAAACTTTCTCATTATTATTTGTTTCTCAGTAAAATTATAAAAAGAATCAATATTGCCTGGTCCAAAAAGTCTAGGTAGGCATTAGTGACCTCAGAAGGTTACCAGTACCCACTGATTCATCTCTTACAAAAGGGGTCCTTAGTCTTTCTACGTTCACTTGCTGTGACCTGATTCCACACTGGATCAATACTACCTAAGCAGCTAAACTTATAAATTCCCTCACTGATCAAAATTTTGTTCCACTTTGTATTCTCCTTGTGTGATTGTACCCACCTCATGATTTTGCTCTATAAAACCTTTGGTGAGTTGTGGACTCCTTTGCATTCCACTTGGGGCCCCTCTGGTCTCTCTCAAGAGCTGTTTCTCTCAGTACAAATTTTCTCCTCTTAATGTCTTTTATTCTTTAGAATTCATCCTTTGACATCAGTGAACATGAACTCAGCATTCCAGACCTCTAGCAGATTGCGTTATGCTACTTGCCCTGCATCATGTAGAGGTCCTATCTCAAGATTGGAATTACTGACAGTCAGTTTTCAACCAATCTGAATCGAAGGAAGTGAATACATGTTTTACCGTTCCCAGCAGGAAGTGGGATTCTAAAACTGGATGGGGCCTGGAGTCATCTAGACATTCCTCTAAGAGCAAAGTACTTAAGCTGTCCATAGGGGAAAGCATACAGAATACAAGCAAGGATGGTTTGAAACTGGCTTTTTAAGAATGAAAGTCAGCATTTCCAGCCAATGACCCTCTGCTGTCACACACTCTCCCCAACACACACACACACACACACACGCGCGCGCGCGCACGCGCGCTTCCCTTCCAGAAGGAAACACACCACCTTGAAAAGGCAGGACAACTTGTTACACTAAGCAAAAGAAACCTGAAGTTACCTTCTCGGAATCAAAGGAAAAATTAGCTTGCCTTTTCCCTTCCCCTTCTCATAAATCCACTCCCTCCTGCTCATTCAAGGAAGCAGATCAAGTTTATTTCCCAGTTCTTGGCCATCTTGCTGGCTGACTACACAGGAAAGCTTTTTCCTTTTTTTTGCAAAAGTTGGTGTGCTCACGTTGGTTTCTGTGTGAATCAGTCAGGCAGACCCTACTGCATATCAGTTCTGAGGGACACTACAGCTTCTCAGAAGCCATGCATCAGGACTGAACCCCATTACCTACATTTATAACCTAATCACAGTAAGAGATTTGTCACTGGCTTTTCTCCTGACCATCTCTAATGCTTGCAGTTTCCTCACTCATGCTTCCTGGAATCACTGTCCTTCTAGGCACATTCAAGTCCTTGTCTCATGATCTATCCCGGGAACTTCAGCCAACCTTCCTACACAAAGCACAAAATTTACTACATGAACAGAAAATAGTTCCTAAAATGAAATGAAGAGATTCTTACTTGAGAAACTAAAATGATCCATAATTTTCTCCATAAAAGGACTATCTTTCTATAATAAATTGTTAAGATACTCATAATGCAAAAAATGTGTAAAGAGTATTTGGGGATTCTTTACATCAGTGGTTTTCAATTTTTAGCATGCATCTGAATCACCTAAGGCTCTTTTAAACACAGATTTCTCAGTCCATTTCTATTTAGAGAGTCTGGCATTGAGTCTGAGAATTTGCATCTCTAACAAGTTACCAATTGACACTGTATTGCTGGTCCAGTGAATGATTTTGAAACTCACTGCCTTATAAGAGATCTAGTCAAGGATGGGTATGTTGACTGGGTATTGATTCTATATCTATTTGATTTAATTTAACAAAGTCCTTAAACCTTTTAAGCACCTGAAATGTCCCCAAGTCAGTGCTAGCTCCTGGGGTGGTATAATAAGAAGGCCAACTTGGTCTCTGTGATCTTTCAGGAACTGGATCCTTCTCAAGAATTTAAATGGTACAGTAATGTCCATAAGCCTGTGTGCAAGAGAGTCCAAATAAAAGGAGAAGGGCATATACCATATCATAAAAGGAGATATGGAAGTCTTTACAAGAGAAAATACCACAGTTTAAGCATAGTGTTGAAAATAACTTATTTGGAGTAAATTGCTTGAAACACATTGAAATGTGCTGATTTATATCTTGGTCATTGCAACACAAATCATAAATTATTTTGGTTGGATATCTTGCATTTAAAGCAATGTATTGCTGTTTATAAGAAATGAGTTTTAGACAAGTGTAAACATAATTAATTTTGTTTTACTGCCCTGTTTTATGATTGCTTTTTTGTCCTGAGTCACAGGTCAGTCTGGAGTAGAGAGTATCAATTACACTGTGAAATATATTACGGGGTTGGCGTGCTTTGTTATTATTTTTAGATGTTATTCTAAGTTCAGCAGTGAGGTCAGCATTGTTGATCACTTAAGGAAATGATGTATCAGAGCCTGCTTCCACTTACTCCAGGCAGGTAAAGGGAAATTTTTAGTAAGTTTGGAAGATTACTGTGTACATTTGCATTCTTTTCTTTCCTTTATTAGGAATTATAAAGTGGGCCTCAGGTATATTTCTGGGTTTAAGATTGAAGCCATAATTTCTGTGGGGCACAATTTTGTTCCATAAATCAAACAGTGGCCTGGAGGCATATACAGGACTGTTTGGGTCCATTTTAAAGAAGTATATAACAATTTTGGATTCCCGTTTTTCTCATCACTATTACAAATACTTGCACTCTTTTGCAGGTGACATAAGTTCATAGTTGCCACGATTCCACAGTTCACTCAGATCATAACAATAAAAGAAAGGCAGCAAAATAGGGCAGCTGGGAAGTGATCCCATGAGTTTCCTCAGACCCAAAATGCCTGGCTGCCAATCACTTCTGAGCACCACCATTGATGGCTGACAGCCTTCCCTCTCAGATAACCCTATGACAGCAGAATAGAAGGCTGTCTCCAATAGTCTTACCATAGTACTTCCTCTCATGGAAATTAAAGACAAGTACTGAAGCAAATATCATGTGATTTCACCATCATACTTGTTGAAATGATCTTTCATTGTTTTATTTGCTTCTTTTGTCTTTTCCATAGCCACTGGTGTAGCTCATGCAGATAGATGCATTTTAAAGAATACATCTGACTACGGAGGACATTATTATTAGTTAATGAAGAAAAGAGAGGCAGTGTTCAGCTTCCTCCTGTTTGCTTCTGTAGACATGTTTTGCTCTCACTTGCAGTGTGATTTAGAGTATTGTTAGCCCAGAATAATTTCTATACTCCTGTTTGGGTTTTAGGCTCAAAATTGAAAAAAAAAAATGATTCATATCTCACACTATCTGCTTCTTCTTTTTTTTTCCCAGAACCAGGGGTTGAACTCAGGCTCTTGCACTTGCCAGGGAAGCGCTTATTCCACTGAGCCATCTCCCCGGCCCTTCACACTACACACCATCTGTTTACAATTCAGTAATATTTGTTTGTTATACAAATTTTCTTTTTCTTTTTTTTCCTGTTTGGCTGACTCAGCCTGCCTTCAGGGCTGGTGTGGTGTAGTATGTGGAGCTGGCAATCAAACTGTGGTCCCACAAGCCTGACTGGTTTTGCCCAGGAGGTGCTTAAACAACTGAGCTAACCAACAAGCCCCCATTTCTAATTTACTATTTTCAGAAATAATTCATTTATTAGCTAGGACTATGCTTTTTTTTGCCAAATATAAAGTTCTGACTTATAAGAACACATTTTTTTTTTCAAGTTCTTCAAGTGATTCATGAAAACACTTTAAATAATAAACATCCTCATTGTTGGCAGTTTATTTTTTTAAAAAAGCAAAGTGATTATAATGTTATGTATTCAAATGCCATTTTCTTTCTTCCCCAAATCATGGTTAACACCCATGAAGCTTAACATTTAACAACAAATTGAACATTATCCAGTCACCATTGAGTCTTCAACTGTAGATTATAAATGACAATCTTGATATTCTAGAGAGACAGCAATAAGGAAGAAAAAGAACACTGAATGATCAAGAAGCAATAATAATAGGCTTTCCAGCTGTAATAAATAATGTATAGCTGGCATTTTCCCGAAAAGAACAGAAAAAGAAAATTTTTATTGAGATATTTCTTTTTTTTTTTTTTTTTTTCTCTTTTTTCTTTTGGCCTAACTGGGGATTGAATTCAGGCCCTTACACTTGCCAGGCAAGCACTTATTCTACTGAGCTGTCTCCCCACTCCCAAATATTTTTTTCTGTTAACTAGAAAAAGTACTTCAGATGAACTTTGATTCAATAGAAATTGGACTTCATGAAATACTTTAGTGAAAATAATTGCATATTCTCAGACCAAAAGAATGGACCTGTCCAGTTAGATTAGCTCAAAACAAAACTAGGTGGGGATACAGGACAAGCTAGCTGAATCTTGATGTGGGAAAAAGAAAAGTTTATGTTTCCAAATCATTTTAAATATGATTTTAACAATGATTAATAATATTAAAGAATTAGATTTATAATCATCTTGTATATAATGTATGATTTGAATGAATTATATTTAGAAAAAAATCTATTAGCAATTAAAATCTTGTTATTTGTGTTATTAAAAATCATCGCATGAATTCAGTCAATTTCACAGATTAATGTTTCTTTTTTGTGTTTTTTTTTTGTTGTTTTTTTTTTTTTTTTTTTTTTTTTTTTTTGTAATTTAGGGAAGGGTCTACGGGGTGATCAGGGTCTCAGTACTAAATCGAACTCATAGTGATCCATCTGTTTTCAACCTCCCAAAAGATGGGATTACAGATGTGGGATTACATGTGGCTGCTTGCGGGCCCTGTAATCTGCTGATCTATTTGGCCAGCTCTTATGTTTGCATTTTTATATTTTGTTAATGGTACATTTTTCCAGCACATTCTGATCTCTTTCACAGGTGGATCACTATGAGTTCGATCTGGAACTGAGACACTGATCACCCTGTAAACCCTTCCCTAAAATACAAAAAACAAACTATACATTTTGTTCAAATATATATATATATATATACATATATATATACTACCTGTTCCAAATATATATATATATATATATATATATATATATATATATATATATATATACTACCTGTAATCTGCTGATCTATTTGGCTAAGTGAAGTGGCTAAGTGAAGCACTAAACCAAAAATCACGTGATCTGGTGAAAGTAACACTTACTGAATGAGTGGTTGAAGCCCCCTGGAACCAGGAAACAAGCATTTACAGATCACTTTCACAGCCCCAGTGTCCACATCTCCCCAGTCATCGTGGTGACAGTGGAACTCTGGAGAGGTGACCAGATCGGGAGGGAAGAGCCGTCGCAAACAGGACTGCGGCCTAGCAGGGAGCAGGCTGGCTCTCACCCACATGAGCAGTCCAGACTCTCAGCTTCAAGAACTGTAAGCAATGAATCTAGTTCATATATAAATTAATCAATACTATTTTTATTATAGCAGCCACAATGAACAAGGTGAGTCACATTAATTGTAGTACTGAATATAAATTTATTTTCAAAAATTTTTAAACTTTTTAATAGCAAGGAGGCAGGCTTCATGGGAGAGGTGATTTACGAAAGCTAAATTCCCATCTTCCATGTTTCTGTGACAGATTCCAATATCTGAGAAAGCAAGTAACGTCACTGTGGAAGTATTATTAAAAGTATTAGAAATGCACCAGATTAGCTAAAGCAAATCCAAAATAAACAACAGCTGAGATTTGTTTCTATAGGCCAGAAGAAAGGGTAGCATTAAACAGAAAAGCAACTTGTGTATTTCCTGTTATTCATTTTATACTCACTGAGCACAAGCCAAATTTTTATTAAAAAAAAAAAAAACTTGTTTTTTAGATTCTAGTATATACTCTTTAATCACATTCCTACAGAGAGAATTTTTTAAAAATGTATTTAGTACAGGGTCTCACTATACAGATTAGATTCAGATGATCTTCCTGTTTTCAGCCTCCCAACCACTGGGATTGCAGGTGCGTGCCACCAGGCCCAATCTCAATTAAATCTCAGCATGCCCTGGGGGCAGGGCAGGCACAGCCTGTGGTGTTGAGGATTAAACCGAAGTCCCTGCGTCTGCCTAAGCAGACTTTAGTCTGCTGAGCTATCTGACCAGCCCTCAGAAAAGAAATTTTTGATCAGCTCTAAGAATACATAAAGAAAATACTCTCTGATTTTTGTTTAAAATGTGTCATAAAAATCACAGGAAAATGTAATTAACATCTATAGTTTAAAGCTTATCCTTTTTAAAGTACCATAGTTCATATTTATATTCTGAATATTAAATGTATCTCTCATGTTATGAAAGCAAAGCAGCATCAGCTTCTTCCTCTATTGCTGACCTTGTCTTCTATCTGTATATTAAAAAATCAATTTGAGAGTCTGTAGTCAATTAGAACCGTGGTATCCTACGGAGAATGTTCATTATTTTGTGGCTGATTTTATTATCTTCTTGGGAGCAATGACAGCCCCCATGGTAAAGAAAAGACCTTTGGAGAACCACTCACCTATCATAGGAGATCATGTCTAGTTTCTCAGCCACCAAATGACAAAAATATGTTTTAGCAACAGAGGTTTTAACGAGAGAGCAAAACAAAAGAACTTTGAAAACTCTTCTTGAAATCTCCTTTTATTTCTACTAGGTTGCTATAGAATCTATAGATTTTGTTCAGGCTAAGTACAGAAACACACAAAAATCCAGGGCAAATAAAGAATAAGCTACTTAAGTACACCTTGTCTTCAGATATGTTTTACTTACTTATCTTCAAGTATTTCTTTAACTGTAACTAATCCTAACTCCTCATGCTGAGCCATCTTCAGAATGTGAGCACTCCAACGCTGTAGTCATTGAGTTAAATAAATGCTGGACTACTCCAGGCAGAACTGTGATTTTCTGTCACATTCAGTATCTAC
Source organism: Ctenomys sociabilis (assembly GCA_004027165.1). Taxonomy (NCBI): domain Eukaryota; kingdom Metazoa; phylum Chordata; class Mammalia; order Rodentia; family Ctenomyidae; genus Ctenomys; species Ctenomys sociabilis. The sequence goes on along the minus strand of PVKA01001158.1, from coordinate 39,015 downwards.
AAATGAGTAGATACTGGGCCACGGGCTATTCTTAGGACTTTGTTCAGCTCTGTGGACTCAAGAACAGTATACAAGACACCCGTGTGGATTTCTTCGCCGTAGTACTGGATAATGTGGATGAGTCCTCTTGGTGCAGAGGAGTGAAACAAAGCAATTCCCTCCATGAAGGAAGGTAAGGCACACCCCAAGAGTGAGCCAAGGGAAGCTGGCTCCTGTGAACTCTGAATGTGCAGGGAAGCAGGCAGGAAATGCTACCTCATAGATCCCAGTGGCCCCGTTTACCTCTCTCCTTGGATTAAGACATGTGCATTTGCAGAGAGGCAGTGAATCCTTCTACAACATGTACATGGGTACCCAGAATCTGTGGCACTGACTTCATCTCTCTATCAGAACCTGTCTTGTATTGCTGACTAAATTCCTCTGTTTGATAGTGGTTTCTGCCTCATATTTCTTTCTTTCTTTCCCTTATCAAAGCTCTGCCATTTTATCTTTCAATGAACACCTGTGTTGACTTTCACTAGTCAGGCCTCACGTCTCTCAATGGTGAAAGTTATTTTACTAACTTTCCCCCATGAATGAGGTTTGTCATTTCTAAATAAATTGATTGCACACATGGAAGAATCACTGATTGTATTTTATGTGAGACTTGCTACAGCAGAAAGTGAACTACAACAGCTAGTTTTAAGTTGGGCCCCATTGTTTCCTTATCTGTTGATACTGAACAAGTTTGTGACATCTTTAAAGAATCATGTCCCTCGTAAATTAGGAATAATGCCAACTTTCTGGAATAATTTTATGAACTGATCCAACTTGTGCCATCTGCCCTATTCAGTGTTGGGTACACAATAGTATAAGACAAATGCTTCGTTTTTCTCTCCCCCCCCCCTTTTTTCCCTTTTAGTTCCTGGCAAGAAGAACACAAAAAAATCCTAGAGACCAGATGTTTCTATTTTGTTTTCTATTGCTGTGTTTACTGCTCAATGTCTACTGATAATTAAGTACCTTGTGGGCCCTTACTAAGCAATGGTTTCAGTGGATGTATCAGTTGGGGACCATGAGGGCTCCCTAATAGCCCTCTCCTGGGTGCTCCTGGCAGCTACAGAGTGCAGCTGATATATAGGAGTGAATCTCTCACTGCGGAGCCATCAGGTGAGCAGGGGTCAGGGCTAGGGACATAGCTCAGCAGCATCCTGGAAAGTACAGGAATTCTATCCCAGGTACAAAGAAAAATAATAATTGATTGGAGGTTCAGGGCTATCATTTTTCAGTATTTAAGACAACATGTTCATGTCTTCAAAAGGGGAGGATACTATCATTATCTTCACCCTTATATATATTGTTTGGTATTATGTTCAATTTATGAATGTATCAATTTGACAGACACAGGTCAAAGAGAAAAAATTAAAGTGTCATAGAACTGCACATGTTTCATGTGAGAGATTGTTCTTTATGATTCTTTCTAAATGGGCTGCCTTACTAATGTTACCTCATTGATAAATTGAAAATTGTGATATTTGGTATAGATGTAGCTGTATTTCAGAAAATAACTTTCAGGAGTTCATAGTCCTTTGTAGAAGATATCCATTTTATCTTATTTGCAACATTTCTTATTTTAATTTAGTTCAGCTCTGACACAGATATTTCATGCTGGAAGGGTGTGGGACAATAAAGCTGCACAATATATGGCAAATGGAAAGCAGGGTACAGGGGAAGAACACTGGAGAAGGAGCCCAAGACAAACACATGTCCAGGCCACGCGCCCACGCCCACCCAGACACACCCAGACAGGGCTGCTCTGATCTCTCAAGACGGAGGAGCTGACAGTCACAGTTTACTGTCCTATCAGTGATACCGATTCAGGAACCGCACTCAGAGAACGCTGGGCTAGAGAAGACCAAAATGAGAAGGTCTCTTTCCTGCAGGGAGCCTCAATTTTTGCTAAGTCTTAACAATAAGTTTAAACTGAAAAACTGTTTATGACTGCTGTCATAGCTGTAGAAGTCTGGAGTATCTGGTGACTCAAGTAATTGGAGATCCAGATTTGAGCAGCTCCTGTCTTCAGAATACTCAGACGACAGCAAACTTCCTTCAAGCACGTTTAAAAAACACTGATTTTTAGTAATGTGAAATTACTTTAAACTACTGTCTTTGCCTAAAGAAAACACAGAAAGTTAAATTTAATACTAATTATGAGTTCATTATTTTTAATCATTTTCTGCTAATTTGATCAGTTGTACATTTGAATTGATAATGTGATCTATTTTAAGATTATAAAATAGCTTGCCAAAGTATCTTTTCACATATAAAAATCACACATTCAGAGTTTTAAATTAGATTGTTATGTAAATTCATGGAGTATCCTATAAAACCTCAACATCATTAGAAATTTTTCAAGAAAAAAAACTGTTAAAATGATCTATGGAGAAAGTTCAATTGAAAAGTAGATTTTGATAATTTAAGAGAAATCTAAATAAGTGTGCATAAGGTTCCAAAAGATTCACATTTTCAAAGACTATTATCAGATATATTACATCTTAAACACTGAAAATGTAATGCTTATTTTTATCTTGAATAAAAACTGAAAAATTATCTCAACACCATTTGAATTCTAAAAGAACAAATTAAATAGAAAGTATATTTTGGTGAAAAACTTCCAAAATACTTGTGGTGGATTTTCTTTTCTAAGATCACCTCTTGATGAAGTAATATTTTATAAATATTGGAAATAATTATGTTCTCTCAAATTATACTAATGGAAATAAATTTGAAATTAAATTCATAATTTATCAGAAACTTATTGAAGGTCTTTATGTGGATAAGCACCATCCCAGATACTGTATACACAGGAAAAGTCCAGACAAATTCAAATGTACATTAATTTTCTATTTTTGTCCAAAAGATGTATTATAAATTTAGTGACTGAAATATACATTTAGTATTTCATAGTTCACAGGTTGGAAGCCCAGCATGAGTGTCACAGGTCTAAAATCAAGAAGTGGGCAGGGCAGCAAGGTGGTGCTCTTTCCGGGAAGCCATTTCTTGGGATCCAATGGAGGAGAAAGTATCTCTCCCTCCAGGATGTTGGTTGCATTCAGATTCTTGCGTTCACAGAACTGAGCATTCCTCTTTCTTTCTGGCTGTTAGTCAAATTGCCGTTCCCAGCTTCTACAGCCTGACTGTGTCCCTGCTGTAGGGCTCACACCTGCATCTTCCAAGTCGGTGCTGTAACTCACTGAGGATATAAATGCACTACTGTGGCTATAGGAGTGGGCTCCTCCCGCAAGCAGTAGCTTTGGGATCCTCGCTTTTTCACTCTGACTCCTATGAGCTCACTTGCTCTTCTGCATGTTATCATGTAGCGAGGTATAGATGCAGCCGCTTGGGCATTATAGATTCTGGAACCATGAGTCAAATAAACATCCAGTATTTGTGAATCATTCTCTTGTATCTTTAAGTACCAGAAAGTAGATTAAGATAGGAATCAGCGTCAAATCCAGCCTTTCTTTTCCTTTTCATCCTGCATAAGTCTTTTCCTATCACATCTATCTTCCAGCCCCACCAGGAAGGGATCTCTATAGCTAAGGCCTTCTGTTATTAGATTGAGAACACTAAAATAATCCAAGAGTATCTCCAATCTTTGAGTCTGGATCCTTAATTAGGTCTTCAAAAATATTTTTTCCAGGTAAAGTAACCTAGTCTAGATGAAAGTCTGTTTTGGTGTTGTAGAGTGAAGGGTACACTTTTCTATTTATCTATTTATAATGTCTGAGAAAACTTACACTGTGGTAGGAAAATTAAAGGATTAAAAAAATCAATGTGAAGCCTTAATTAAAACTTAAAAGTTGAATCATGTATTTCAGGCAGGATGTAGATGACATGGTTTTAACTGAAGAGAGTTAATAAAGAGGCTCATACAGAGACAGACCAGGAGAAAATAAATCTAGCAAAGGAAGACAAAGTACCCAGGGACTAGCAATAATGTGAAGTTGTAACCCTTCTTAGCCTAGCAGCAAGTCAAGGGAAATGTGTATTGGAACAAAGTCACCTGGAGCGTCAGAAGAAACCCTACTTCACAGGAGCCATGCCCTGGAGGAAAGCACCAGAGCTGACATGGCCAGGACACGAAGGAAGAAAGGAGGCATCAGGTACCCTGGAGCAGCTGTTTCCTGTCTTCCCTCTCTCTGGCTCCCCAAGGCCAGTCCCAACCAGTGGTCAAGGGTCAATGACACCTGTATGAAGCAGCCTGTAAAGGTAAGCCTAGAGAGACAGAGCAGGCAGATGCTGGAGAGTGGACTGAGAGCATAACAGAACAGAGGGCACTGCTAGCACGGAAGTTCTGTCAAAGAAAGGAAGAAAAGGTAAAGTGTGGGAGGAACACTGGATTCTGTTCCACAACACTCCAGTAAAGCCGCTCAGAGGAGCTACTAACTGACCAAAATGTAAAAGAAATGAAGAAGCAGGCTACATAGGTAGTCACTGGAAAAATGCTCCAAGGAGAAGGAGCAAAGGACTGATGGAAGGGAGGAGCTTTTCTTTCCCAAGGAGTAGGAAAAAAGAGGCCAGGGCACTGGGCTGAAGAAAGGGAGAGAGCAGTGGGTGAAACTGGAAAAGTGCCAGAGCACTGAGACCTGAAAATTTTGCTGTCTGTGTCTTGACAGACCACAGACCGTTTTGAGCAGAAGGAAACAGTCAGACTTCAACGTCAGACAGAGCAGTCTGTGTTTGTAGAATTAGCTGGAACAGGCAAGATTGTGAAGCGCTGGGCCTCCTGTGATTTAGACCAGGGCAGTGATGTGAACTTTTAAGCTTAGTCACTGACACAAACAGTCTGCCGCGGCCTGTGTGCCGCAGGCAGGCTCACCACTGCTGGGCTAGGGTAATAGCACAGATTATTATAAACAGCAAAAGTACTCAGGATACATTTCCTGATGGGAAAGAGCTGAACTTGTTGTGGGTTACCTGTGGTGCTGTGAGCATATGGGTATCATCGAGATGGTTTTGAGATTATGGCAGAGTAACTGGGCGAATGATGGTTGTGGCCTGTTTAGGTCTTCACTGGGCTTAAAAATCAATTTAATTGGCACTTGGCAGGGAGAGGAGTTCAAACAGCTGCTCACCACATAAAATTTAGATTCAAAATGGACACCAGGGCTGGAGGTCATTGGCATTTTTAAGCAAATACCCGAGAGTCAGAAGTCAGAGACAGCTGACAGGGCTGGAATTTTCTGTTTTGGCTCCCTTGGTTTTCGAAGAAATTGTAGTCATAGTGTCTATTAGTAGTATTGGTAGATAATAGGATGGATCTACTGCTTACCATCCGTGGCACCTTGATTAAGTTATAAATGAATTTCTTGGAGCTTCAAATTCGTAATCTATTAGTAGGGTAAGATAGTCTTGCTATATTTTGGGGTTCTGATGATCAAATGTGGTAACATGTATTAAGTAGTCACCACAAGACTGGGTCATTATAAGCCCTTGGTGAAGCTTTTTTTTTTCTTTTTCTTTCTTTTTTTTTTTTTTTTTTTTTTTTTTTTTTTTTTTTTTTTTTTTTTTTTTTTTTTTTTTTTTTTTTTGTCTTTTCGAGACAGGGTCTCACTGCAGTTCAGGCTGGCCTTAAGCTCACTTTGTAGCTCAGGCTGGTCTCGAACTCACCAACAATTCTCCTGCCTCAGCCTCCTGAGTGCTGGGATTACAGGCATGCGCCACCACGCCCAGCTGGTGAAGCTTTATAGTCATTATATTCCTTTGACATCTGAGAGGTCTGATGATGATTATCTCTGAGGTAAATAATTAACAGTAGGAGCCCAAATTTACTGGATATCATTATCCTACAATATATAAGCCATACTTCCAGGACTCTGAGGAAAAACATGAGTAAGGAAAGTGACATTTGTAAGTCATTTCATTTTTAACCTGCTATATTATAGTCCCAAAATGAAACTGTTATTACTGACCTTTGTACAAAAGATACAGTTACTAGAGAATAAGGAATGCTAGCCTTAACTTTCCATCTACACTGGCTTCAATTGCTGTGCTGTCCAGCAGTGTCTGTGAATTAGATATCAAATTGATTTACACTGAAAAAAAAGTGTTACAAGCCCAATGATTTAAAATGGAACAAAAGTTGCTTCCTCCTTCCCATTTGCTTCTGGGAGATTTCCAGCTCAAAGCCAGCCACCTCAGCAGATTGCTACTAAAGTGACTAAATTTTACTGGGTCTATCAGCTTTTCTCCCTGTTCTCTTTTATAGAGTGCCCTCTGTTCCATCCCATATACCTACCTAGAGAAACCATTGGCATAGGCTCAAATTAGAATCAGAAATTTTGATGTATGTACCAGTTGGTATTTATCTGTCTTTAAATATGCAGAATATTTGTTGCTTGAGGTTATCCTTAGACCCTCAAAGTCATATAATAGAAATAACGACTCTAAGGGACCAGGGAGATGGCTCAGTAGAATAAGCATTTTCCTGGAAAGTACAAGGGCCTGATTTCAATCCCTGGTTCTGCAAAAAATAAAAAAAATAAAGAAAAAAGAAAAAGAAATAATGACTCAAAAAGCGAAAATGATGTCATAAAGTCTTAGGTAGGTAGTGCTCACAGTTAAGAACATGAAGTTAAGGAAAAAAAGCATTTTTTAAAAATAGCCAGCAGGGGAGCACGCGCATGCACACACACACACACACACATGCATGGGCGATAGGAGTTAAAGTGAATTTTCATATTAAAATACAGTAAAAGAAAATAACATTTATGGATTGATTGTTGCCAGGATTCAGTCCTAAGTGCTCTGTTGATGAGCCAAGTTCCTGAGCCCTACAAAGTTTAGATATTAAGTATGGAAATGACTGTCAGTAAGGACACTGGGGCTGCGCCACTGCGGCTTGGAGTGTCCTCTCAACACAGGATTCTAAAGGGCGCTTGTGGGTGCAGAGCCAGAATACAGTGGATGGAGAAATGACCTGGCAGTGAAGGAAGAGACAGTAGCCCTTACTTTCAGGGCCACTGAGAGCCTCCTGTTCAGAAGGACAGAGCTTTGAAGAAAGTTTATTTGTTTAGCTGCTTAAATGTTCACTTTCCAAGAGTGTATCTATACATTGAGAGAAGGAAAGGCATAAATAAAAGATGCAAGCTGAGATAGATATCTAAACTACCACAGTTTAAAATCAACAGCAATGACACTACATTTCTTCATTTATAGAATATTTTTCACTGAAAACCACATTATTGTAAGCTAAATTGTTTTTGTTTTGTCTGAAGAATAGAGGGATAATTAAAAGGAATCCTTCTGGTTTTGAAACCTCGAAGTATAACAAATTGGCTATTGGATTTGATTGCTAAATGACTACAGAATTTAAAAAGTCAGTGTTTGAAACAGTAAAGTACACATTTCAGTGAAAAATTAGATCTTTTCTAAATATTTTAGAACAAATTGCTATATGGCAGTAACCTGTAAAGAGAAATCATTAAAGATAGCTGCTTCAAAATGTTAGAAATTGTTAATGTCACTCCTCATTGTAGTACAGAAAAATTGTTTTATATTAAGAATATCAAGAGCAAGTTGAAATACTGATAAAATTTAAAAGAATAATTTAAGGAGTTGGGGATATGGCTCAGTGGCATAAGTGCTTTCCTGACAAGCATAAGATCCTGAGTTCAATACCCTGTACCAGAAAAAAGAAAAAGAAGAAGACTTTAACTACCTAGTTTTATTTGACAGATTCTATGTAGTTTCTGGTTGGAGGTGAAACATCTTTAAGTTCAGTTTTCGCCAAGGTTATTTATGTTGGGTTTACATTACTCAGTGAGGGCTTCTCTATTAGCATTTAATTGGCTTCTCAAGAACTGTGAGGGATTTTAATATGACAAAATGGGGAGCACTTTTTCTCTAAAATTTCATGAACTTGGGTTTAAACTTGACTTCCTCGCTTTGTGGACTTCAGATAATATATAAGCTGTCCTAAGGCGCAATTTCTCATCACAAAATACGATAGAAGGCCTGGGTGGTCATGACTGCCAAAGGATCAAGGTTTGGCAGGACAGGGCTCAGAAGAGGGCTCAGATGGCCAACAAACCCTGGTTACAGCTGTGCCGTCATCAGTGTTGGTTTATGTACAGGGGTGAGGGTTCTGAGTTTGTTGAGCTCCAACTCAGAGGGTCTATAAAAACAGATAACAAGACAAGGACAGTAATATTTAAACATGTACATGCCTGGTAGGTGCAAGGGCCTGAGTTCAAACCCCACTTCCACAAAAAACAAAAAAGAAAAAAAAAAGTAATAGTGTTTGTGGACAGTATATCATGTCTGCATCCTGTACAATGAATAACCACTAAGACAACAATATACAATATAGTAATTACTGAAACTGTCCTACTAACTTGTTTTGAAACTATCTCATTGCTATTTGTTTCTCAATAAAATTATTAAAAAATTAAACATGTACCATTTTCTCTCAAATACTAAAATCAATGGTTTCAGATAAACTCAGTTTTTTTTTTTTTCCTCTGAAAATCCTGCTGCTTAGATATAGTGGCTAGACCTTAGCAGAATGAGACACTTCAGTGGGCTGGCCCCCTAGTTTCTTTTCTTTTTTAATGTATTTCTTATATGGGCTACAGGGTCTTACTACATAGATCAAACTCAAAGTGATTCTCCTGCTTTCAACCTCCCAATCTAATTTCTGATTTAGGGACTCTACTTTATTAGCAAACTGTTACCCATGCTGCTATCATAAATCAGATGGGACATTTTAACCTTATGTCTAAGCTTTCACATTTCATTTGATATGTAATTTAATAAGATTTTCTTGAGAACATACTTGAATTCTTTAAAGAAGTATCAAATTTTACTCAAGCTTTATGTAATCAAGATATACTGTAAGTATTTAAATTTGGTCACAGTGCTTCTTCTGATGGAACAGTTCTGACTCTTGTCTTGTTGGTTGCCAGGTGAATTGACATATTTCAAAGTCCACTGAACTAAATATACACATACTCCAGAAATGGGCACATGTGAAACACATGAAGTCTGAATAAGAATGAAAAGCATATGGGCCAGGGAGATGGCTCAGTGGAATAAGCACTTCCCTGGCAAGTGCAAGGGCCTGAGTTCAATCCCTGGTTCCAAAATGAAAAAAAAAAAAAGAAAAGAAAAAAACAGCAATACCAATTTTATAGTTTAGAAATTGTGCTATAGTTATATAATACATCACTATTAAAGAAAACCCAGTGAAGACTATAATGAGGTAGTCAAAATTATATCTTTAAAAATTTTATTGTTTCACAACTTGAACATCACAACACAGGTTTATTTTTATTTGCTTTTGGCAGAACCAGGAATTGAAAGCAGGTCCTTGCACTTGCCAGGGAAGCGCTTATTCTACTGAGCTGTCTCCTCAGCCCCTTCAAGATTATATCTTATAACTACACATGAATATATAATTATTTAGAAATTTAAAATATATTTTTAAACTAAAAAAGCCTACATAAGTCACAGTATGACATGGATGCTGTTTTTAATGTACTTATACAGCATTAACATTGTAGTTTTAAACTTTATCATCGATTTCTTTCTTTCTTTTTTTTTTTTTTTTTTGTGGTGGAAGCAGGGATTGAACTCAGGCCCTTGTGCTTGCCAGGGAAGCACTTATTCTACTGAGCTGTTTCCCCAGTCCTTTATCATCAATTTCAAGCTTCTGAAAATTTAAAATCTCTACTAAGCATGGACTGTATGTTTCCTATTGCCATTTTGTCTTCTCCTTCCCTCTTTTCTTTCTGTTCCCTCTCTCCTTTCATTCTTTTCTGCCTTCCTACCTTTCTTCTTTTCTTAGCTTTGGGGGAGGGGAGGAGGGTCACACAGATCAAATGACCTAGGGAAACAATGAGCCCTGAAAGAGGTGGAAGGCTGATTTTGGATCTACGGTAGGCCCACATATTCTGGGACAAATTATTAGCTCCAAGCACAAAGTTGGTACTTAAAAATAGAGGAAAAAGGTATTTCTTCATTTTAATATAAATTGACAAGCCTCTCTTAAATATGACTTTGAAATTTATTATACAAGATTAATTTATCAAGTATTTCCTTTAATATATTAAGAAAATTAGTTGTTCTAAACAGTCTATCCAAACATATGTAAATGTGAAAGAAATGCCATAATTTTTTAAGGCAACACAGTATGATTTTCCTTTTAACTCTTTGAGAGAGCTGACAACATAAAAAAATGAAATATGTTGTTAAGAACAGAAAAAAAATATTTCTGCATGAAATACGTTTCATTTTTAATTAGTGGTGTTTTCCTGAGAGAAAAACTTGGCAGCCCAATAGTGAATCACTGAACAGAAAAAAATGAGGTCAGACAGTGTGTTTTTAAAATGAAATTCAAAGTGTCCATCTGATTTTCAGTTAACTTTATTTTCTCCTACTTTAGTAGTTTGGATCAATTCTTCTGAGACTCATTTCGTCCTGGTTAAATCAAAGTTTCCTTTCATTTTTAAAGTGTTAAGACACTTCTTTCAATACTGCTATAAATCATTTTAAGAAGTTGTTTTGGGATTAATCCTTTCATGAGTGTGTGGCTCTGTGTATCTCATAGGTTTTTGATTAGATGTACTTTTTCCGAGAGAAACTGTTTTCATCACAATTGATGGCAGTTGTCCCCAGCCTGACAGGTCAGCCCATCAGTGTCATAGCAACAGAAACCCCGGCATCAATCCACGGGCCGCGGGCTCACATCCTCCAACTCAAGCACTCCTAGAGGCTAAGCCAGAGTACAAGGCAGAGTTGAGCTTGGACAGTTTAATGCTTTAACAAGACACTGCCTCAAATTTAAAATAGTAAATTTTAAAAGGCATGGCAATAGAACTCAGAATGAAGGCTCTGGGTTCAGTCTCTTTCTTTTCTTCTTATTCTTTTTATAAAAGTATTTTATTTTATTTTGAAGAGTAAAAACAAATAGCAGAAGCAGAGAGGATAACATACAACAATGCATGTGTTACAAATTTTCAAAACGAGCATAGCAAGATAACAATGGCTGTTATACTGCCTATTTTTTATTGTCAACTCTCTTGTTCAGATTAACAAATACAGCAATGCAGGATTGGACAAATAATTAAACATTAATATTTTCTTTCAAGAAACCTTAGTTTTTTCTTGTCTTTTTTTACTTTAAAAATTATTTTAAAGACAGTATAATAATAATTGATAAGACAATAGAAATGGTACATGTTTAGAAGGCCAAGATCTCAAGTATTCACAGAAGAAAAAAAAACAAAACAAAACAAAAAAAAACAGGCCTTTTGAACTCTACAAAACTTAAGAACATGGCAACTATAATTTAATTTCTTTCTTTTTAATTTTGCATTGCTGGAGTTTGAACCAATGACCTTGCACTTGCCAGGCAAGTACTGTACCACTGAACAATGTCCCTAGTCCTGAGATTTTAAGTTTATTTAAAATAAGAGGTTCTTGAGTATATGTTCATAAACTTTTAAAGTGAAAAGGGGAGCTATTGACCTGAGGTCATGCAGAGATATCACGGCTTAATTTGGCCCAAATTTGGCTAACAATGTTATTAAATAGACAGACACTGTATATGACCTGGCATAGTCTGCTGGAAGGTAAGTAGTCACTAGAACATAATTAAATGAGGGGTTAATAATTTTTCAATTAATGAGTCAGTTCAGAACTCTGTAGAGATGAGCTGCCTTTGAATCTCTTTCCCAACACACCCCAGGCCATGAAGCAGAGCAGCAAGCTTGATTGTCTTATACTTATGTCCAATTTCCTTTGTACCACTAATTAGTTATATAACTCTGGGCAAGTCATTAAGTGATATGGAACATTATTTCAGAAATAGGTAATAATATATTCTGAATATATGCCTAATAATAGTTATACTGGGAATTTTCTGCTTCCCTGACCATTACCAAGGCTTGGCAGGACCATGGCTGATTGTCCACTAGGTAAATCTTTCAAAAAGTGTTTATTGGGCTTAGGAGACAACTTAGCAGTCTGAGCGTGGCAAGCACAAGGAACCAAGTTCAATCCCCACTACCTCATGCTGTGCCAGCTATGAAAAATGTGAGGTCCTGAGTTAGATCTCCAGTAAGAAAAAATCTATATCTGTATTTATATATCTATATCTATATGTATATTTTCTATATTCTCCTTGTTGTACTGAAACTAGAAGTTTGGAAGGATGGGCAGGTACAGAAAGACAAAAAATTCAGAGAAAGAGTTCATGGCCATTTGATTAGGGCAGTAGTGATTTAAATACTGAGTAGATATCATTTTATGGTTATCCTAAAGCCCTATTGTTGGACTGGGTATGTATCTGTAGGAAAGAAGAGGATTAAAAATGACTCTAAGGATCACTTTTCTGGGGGGGGGGGTCAGGTCTTACTCTGCAGTTCAAGCTGGCCTTGAACTCATGGTGATCTTCCTGTCTCAGCCTCCTGAGTGTGAGGATTATAGGTATGAGTCACCCAGCCCTGCGACTCTAATGAAATCAACATTTTATTTTTGTTACTTTATTTTTTATGACCATTTGACATCCAGGTGGAGGTTTGTTTTTTTTGTTTTTTGCAGTACCAGGGATTGAACTCAGGACCCTGCACTTACCAGGTGGAGGTATACTATTTAAAGACTAATTCAGAGGTGTGTCTGAAAATAATAACACAGAACTGCACCAATCAGACATTCTGAGACCCGGATTTATGATACAGTGGATCCTAGATGACCTAGAATATGGTCTGCTATCTTTAGCCTCCTCCTTCACTCCATCTGACACTGGGAGATTCTTGGCTTTTCCCCAAGTGTTTACCTTGACAACAAAAGGTAAACACTTTGAACTGATTCAAGATAGCAAGGCAACCATGACAATGCAGCTGGGGACATGACACATGACTCCCACAGGAGCCCAAATATAAGTTTACACACATATTTGGATCCCGTCATGTGTATAGTATTTGGGTCAGAATTAGTGTCCATAAAACACAAAATGCTATCATTATAAAGCAGGAACTGTTACTTAAAGGGAAGCATCTACATTGCAAAACACATGCGCGCGCGCACACACACACACACACACACACACACACACACACACTAATGCTCAAAGATAAATCAGATGACTAGAGCGACTGCCACTCCCACAGTTGTGTTCCATGACTTATTGTCATAAAAAAGTAGGTTATCTGAAGGTTTTTCTCCTTGAAAGCAACCAACTTACAGATGAACATATACCATGAGAATTAAACAAGGTACATTTTAAACATTTATAAATTCCTAATTATTGTAACATAGTACAAGGAATTTGGTTCAAAATAGTGAAGAATGTTGAGAAGTAAAATTGATTTCCATGATTATGTAAGATGCTTAAGAAAATGAAATCCATTATGGTTTCAAGCTAACCCTATGGTTACAGGGTTAACCTATAACACAATTTTAAACATAATTGAATGTGATTAAATGCTAAAACTCATTCAGAATTATCTGTTTCTTTCAGTGAAAATTTTCACAGCTATCTCTGTAACAATATGCATAACAATAATTGGGAGAAATTTGCCTCTCAGAGTTCGATAATAGAGCCCACTAATCCAGAAATCTCATTTGATCATACAAGAGGCTAAATTAACATTGAACCACAGCACATTGGACCCAGTGAACTTTAGTATAGAAATGTTTTATCAGCTAAACTCTTGTGAAAAAATGATTATACATCCAACCACTACAAAATAAATCCTATTCCACTTTTAGATGTACAAAATGCTTTAAAATACACTTGGCCTTTCTGTTATTTAACTCCATGAAGTGATTTATTTTTTAGACAATCATTGAATACAGAGTTCTTGAAAACATAAATTGTTAAAAATAATTATATTAGTGATTTAAATTTTATAACATGAAACAACATTAACTTTTATCCTGCTAGAGTATCTAATATCTCTAAATATAGGACTACTTGCTTATTTGTTTATTTCTGAAAAAAAGAAAAAAAGTAACGAATTATTGAATACATATATCCTAATTCGGTGTATATCCAATGAAGGTTGGAAATCAATTGATATCAGAATGAAATCTTGGTAAGATGGTGCATTTATGAGTGTATTTGTCCTATTTAGAAGTCATATAAGCCTATTTTTATATGCATTTCAGAGGAACATGGGGAGTATTAGTGACTTTTTCAAAAATAATTGGAAGTATTTGGAGCAACAGAAGGGTAGAGGTCTCTGTGTCTGACTTTGCCAGAGGGAACAAAAAAAAGGAACAAAGGGAAAACTGTGCTTGGAGAAGCACAATTCACAGAGAACTCTGGATTGGCATGGAAGGCGGATGGACCCTAGCCAGAGTGGAGAGTCGCAGAGCAAACCTAGAGAAGAGCTCACAACAGTCTACACCTTCAGCCCCACTCCCTGGCCAGGAAGCAAAACTCCACAGTTCCAGGGAAAGGTAAGTGGCCAGGGCTGAGTGACTCCAGCACCAGCAGCCCGGCAGTCACATCCTGGAAGCCCGTGATCCATTCAGGCTCTCAAACCAGCATGTGAGAAGGCCGGTCCAAGGATGAGTGTTTTCTCACACCATGGGCATCTTCAACCCCCAGAACCCAAGCTACGGCGCACTCACACTTGTCACGTGTCACCTGGGCTTAGGCACCAGCAACCAGATCCCGGAAACCTGCTTCCAACCACCTTGCCGTGGTGCACACTGCCCTGGCAGAAGGCCCTACCCGGAGCATCCTGCAGTTTCCAGAGTTTTCACAGTCTCAAGTGAAGTCTCAACCACATTTTTCCCTCAGAAATTCAGGAAACTCTCCTTTCCAGCCCACAATGCTGGGGCTCCCAGAGCTCCAGCTTCACCTGCAGCTGCCTATCAAGGGTCAGGGAGGCTACAGCTGCATCCCACAGCTTCAACAATGCACCGGACAGTTCCCTGCATGCTCATCATCACGCCAACTCCCTGGGAAGTAGTGAGGGAAAGTCTCCTTCCAAGCCTACAGCCACAGCACTGTAGCTGCTGGTACAAAAGGCCCCACACTATCCAGTTTATACCTGGTGAGAGTCCAGAAAAGTCCAGGGCTCTGGTTATCAATACTATAAGCCTGTTTCTGCTAGAATTTTCCCTATGTGACCCTATGATGCTTTCTTTTTTGTGTTGTAGTTCTAGGCTTGTAGATTACAAACCCATGAGCTTAGGACTACCCATGTGCTGTCTGAAGGCCCTAGAGAAATTCTCCTTCTTATCCTACCTCTTCAAGAGTATGAATACTCTTGTCTCATGCCCAGACACCTCCTATGCATGTGTCAACTTAGAGGACATCTCCACAGACCTGGGACTACAACCACTTATGTGAAATACTTTGACAACTTTGTGTTCATATTCCCATAAAATCTAGGTCTCACAGCTTTATGAAAGTGGTCAATAGTGCTACAAGCTCCATTGTCAATTATAATAACCTGTGGAACTAAAAGAAGTTCCTCTTTGTACCCAACAGCCTTGATTCTGTGGTTACCAGTACCACAGCTTTGCATCTGCTTCTCTTGCAGAACTTGTGAAAGTTTCAGTTCATCCTGTGGCTCTAGAACAGAATGACAACTGCTAGAACTACAGCTCTAGATGTCTCTCAGTCACCCTTAGAATCCTAGATAAGTTCTCCTTGAGATTCTGTGGATGGGGAATCATGAGCTCTGGGGACAAAAATCTTGATGTCATCTGTGCTTTTTGTAGAGAACTAAGACAGTTCTGTCCCCTTTTGCACCATTTAGAGTATGGCAGCTGTGACAGCACGATAACAGCTCACTCTGAGGAGGAAGAGAACACACACCTCACCTCTGGAATCCCACATCCATGCACAGTTGCATAACTTCGAGGATGAGCCAGTGCGGTCTAATTGCTGAGGCACTCATAGACACTCTTCAAATCAACCAAGAATGTAGAAATCACAGAGATAATTCCTGTGAGTTCGCATAACTGAACCATAATCGTCTATCCAACTGTCATCTTATATATAATTTAAATAAAAATTCACCTCCTACAGGTGCTACTTAGAGGTGGCTGTTGTAGCAGTGTTATGCTTCAAGAAACAGACACAAGAAACATGAAAGGACACAGGACATCGCTGAATGAAAGCAATTATTTCCAAAAATCAGTCTCAATTTGAAAGAAACCTGTGGAAAGTCTGAAAAACAATTCAAAATAATGATTCTAAGAAAACTTATGAGATGCGAGAGAATACAAAGAAACAATACAATGAAGTGAGAAAAGTAATTCAAAACTGAATCAAAAATTCACCAAAAAGAAATTATGATGTAAAACTAGTCATAAATCCTATTGCTAAAATATCAGCCAAGGAAATAGTAATACAACAGTGAACTTCCAGAACAGAAAGAATTTCTGAGCTTGCAGGACACATTGTTAAGTGAACAAATGTCTGCATTACCAGAATGCCAAGGAAAAGGCAACACAAATTTTTTTTTTGTATTTATTTATTTTTTGCGGAATGGGTGATTGAATTCAGGCCCTTGCACTTGCAAGCACGTATTCTACTGAGCTATTTTCCCAGCCCTGTTTTTTTAATTCAAATTTATTTCATATACAGTAACATGCAAAGCCTTCCCTCATCATCAAAAAATATCAAGCTGTGTTTGCATGCAAGAAGCTTAAAAGACTAACTAGATTCAACCAATATACTCAGCAAGGTCAAAATGTCAAAAGTACAAGGCAAAGAGAAAATCCTAAAAGACAGTAAGAGTACAGCATAAAATGAAACAAAAGTGAATACCCATTAGACATACAGCAGCTAGAGGCAGCAGAAATTTTGTAGGCAAGAAGGGAATGAAAATATATGCTTAAAGTTCTTAAAACAAAACCACCGAGGAAAACCCTTGCTAACCAGAAAGATGTGCAGCAAAACTGCTTTCAAAAGTAGAAAAATAGAGTCCAAATAGCAAAAACTGAGGTAAATCATCACCAACAGAACAGCTGTCAAGAAATAATTGAGGCAGTTCTACTCTAGGAATAAAAAAGATTGTAAATATTACCATGAACAGTCACAAATGAATACTCCTCACCAGAAAAAGACACAAAAGAGAAGTGAATCGAAGCCTAGCATGAGACACTATTACCTCATCTCAAAATTAAATGAGAGAGGTACAAAGAAATGAAAAGAAGAAAACAAATGGAATACAATAAAATGACAGGAGGAAGTTTACAACTGCCAATATTATTCTTAAATATAAAGGAGTTACATTTATCCATCGAAGGACATAGATTGGTTGAATGGATGAAGCAACAAGACCAAACTGCATACTGTCTACAAGAAACTCACTTCAGTGATAAAGACAAGGATAAGTGAAAGTGAAAGATTCAACAAGGAACTTCATGCAAATAGAAAGAACAGGATCAGCTATATTCCTGTAAGAAAGTAGACTTGAAACAAAAAGAAATAAAAAGATGTGAAGAAGTTCATTACATTATGCTAAAAGGAACCACTCAGCAATTCAGTTGTTCACACACCATGGGGCCATCTACCTAAATAAATAAATACTATTAGGTCTAATGGGTGAGAGAGACTGCTGTAGTGAAAGGGATGTGAACACCCCGGGTACAACACTCCAGGGACAAATCATTAGTGGAAAAAAATAAGCATTTGATTTGAGCTATAGTACAGAAAGGACTGAAGAGACATTTAGAGAACATTGTTTCCATGAGCACAGAACACATATTCTTCTCCCAGCACACAGAGCATTCTCCAGAAGAGACAACACATGTGCCTGCACGTCAAATGTTTTTAAACATCCTGAAATCACGTCATGTGTCTTCTCTCTTTAGAATGAGAGAAAATATTTACAAGCTATTCACCTGAGAAGAGATTAATACACAAGACCTATGAAGAATTAAAAAAGCTGAACAGCAAAAAGCCCAAAATCCAGTTTGCAAATAGGATAAACAACTAACTTGCCCAAAGAAAACATAGAAATGGCCAATGGGTTTATGGAAAAAATTCTCAGTATCATTGATCATCAAGGGAAAATTAATTCAAATCATGATGAAATGTCATCTCAATCTAATTAAAATGGCTATAACCAAAATGACAAAAACAATACTAACTACTGATAAGCATAAAAAGCAAGGAGAGATTTATACATTGTTGGTAAGAATATAAATGAACATAGTCAGTAGGGGGAAAGGTGTTGTGAGTTCTCAAAAGACTAAGAATAGATCTATGACGATCCCCAATTCTGCTACTGGTTGTACATGTAAAGGAGATGAAATCATTAAGCAAAAACATGTTTACATTCTTGTGTTTACTTTAGTATTCTTTCCAAGTTAAAATATTGCACAAAATATAAAGACTAGCACTAGATAAATGAAGAAATTAAGGCATGTGTACATCATGGAATATTATTCGGCCATAAAATACTATATCACATTGTTACAGTATTTGCCATAGTATTGTTGCAGAGATTGTTGTGTTCAATTAAGTACACCAGACACAAGACAACAACTTCTACATGTCTCACTCGTGGGTGGCAACTAATTAGATGATATGACAAAGGCCTGGAATGGGATAGCGCTCACCAGAGAACGGGACTAGAGCAGGATAACAGGACAGAGGCCAATAGGGCAGGGAAACCAGAAGACATACAGGGAGCAGGGATTCATTCTGGGTTTCCTATAACATAGTAGGGCTACCACAGATTAGAAGAATTAATTACTTAATTAATCTAATCAAATGATTTGAAGACTATGAAATTTCCACACATAGAAATGATTAATGGTTATTGATAATTAATCTGTTTTGGTTATTACTCACTGTATACATATATTGAATTACTATATTGTACCCCCAAAAGTACAAATGTTATGTCTCAGACACATTTAAAAATAATTTGTAATATTTAAATTATGAATGCAACTGTCATGTCAAAATAAAGATATATACTCTTCTGGTTTGTCTGCTCAAAAACCACACAGTAACAGTGTGCTGTGATGGCCGCATCCCCAGGGTTGCTGAAACAGCAATTGAGGCTGGGTGGAGTGGTGTGCCCTGTAACCCCAGCTCTTGGGAGGGGAACACAGGCAGATCATTATGAGTCCGATTTACATAGTGAGAACCTGTAGACCCTATAGATGCTATACTAAATACAAAAAAAGGTGGACAGTAATTATTTTCTACACTTTTCCACTGCTGAACACATTGTTGAGAGAGAGATGTAGTCTCTGTCTCTGTCCCTGTCTGTGCCTGTGCGTGTGCGTGTGCATGTGTGTGTGTGTGTGTGTATTTTTGCAGTGAAGGAAGCCTCTTGGGAAAAAAAAAGATTTAATTTACAGATTATTAATATATGTTCTTCCCATTCTCCTGGGGGTATTTTAAGAAAGTAGTATGTGAAGCTACTACTACTGCTTCTAATTGCTTTATCATCCATAAGAGTACTTACAGAATGCTCTGTTTCTAGAATCTGAAAAGTGACCTAGAACTCCAAAAGCTAATGAAACAGCCCTGACTTTTACCTGTCTAGTTATTACCCTGCTACTGTCCATCTACTCAGAGCCAAATGAAGCAATTTTCACACCATGCCTCATTTTCTGTGTTGAAGTTCACAGGCTGGACCTCCACCCAGAATCCCCAGCCCATTCATCCATTTATTTGCATTTGATTTTTGAGCCTGGATCTCATTAGGTCAATAAGTCCTCCAAGCTACTGTCAAACTCATGCTTCTGCTGCCTCAGCCTCATGGAGCATTGGGATTACAGCAGTCCACCACCACAGCTGGATGTGAAATCACTAGTCTGTTGATTTAAGAAGAAAAGATTTCTTTCAGAACAAATGCATGTAGTCATGTTCCTGTCTACTTCTCTGTAAAATTCTAAGTTTTGGTGAAGCATATATTTTTAGATTTTCTTTTTGCCTGATAGCAAAGAAACAACCAGAGCAGAGTGAGTACTGATGCTGTATTTAAGATGTAGAGAAATAACTGTTAAGCATTTAGAGAAAAAAAAAAAAAACTTGTTGAATCCCATGGTTCACTATCATATGTATATATATATCCTGCTGGTTCCACCGGCAGTGAGAGCAATTCCCTTATTTGCCTATTTCTTTTGGCTGGCTAACACTCTCTGTTCCAGTCTCCCCTTCCCAATATCCCCATCTCATCCTTCTCCCCAGGGCTGGCTTCTTTAATTAAGGCACACAGTTATTACTAAGGCAATCAAGCTCCTCTTATCTGATGAGATTTAATCTAAAATGTTTGAATGATGCTTCTTATGCTCATTTTTAATATTTACAGAAGTTGGTAGTAAGTTACAATAAACCCCAATGTATCTGTCACATAGCTTCACCACTTATATACTTATACCAACTGGTGGCATTGAATGTTCAGTACAGGCACACACTCAACACAATCCTTTTGAAACAAATCCCAGGCATTATCCATACTTTTTTTCCAGAATGTATTTCTAGAGATAAACAAGTTAAAAGTACAATGCAAATACCCAAATTTTACCTAGGAAAAATGAACAATTCCTTAATATAAATAAGTTTTAATAAATGTTGAAACAGTTTGGCAACTCTCGCCTCATACAGGTTAATTCTTCAGCCCATTTGCAGTGGTATCCAAATGAGGTTTCTGTATTGTTCTGTGTAATTTTGTTTTGCCTTGTGTTTTGAGACAGGGTCTCGCAATGCAGCTCAGGCTGGCCCTGAACTCACTGTGTAGTCCAGGTAGGTTTTGAACTCCCCGCAGTTCTCCTGCCTTGTTCTCCTGAGTGCTGGATTTACAGGCGTGCACCCCAGTACCCAGCTTATTTTTTAAACTGGTGTTAACCTACAGGCTCATCTTCTGCCTCCCTTTTATCTATCCTCTCCTTTCATTTACTATGGCTGTATTGTGGATAAATTTAAATCTATTTTCAAGAGGACCCTCCCCAAATCTGTGTGCACTTGGAGAACTCTTAGAATGGAATTTTTTGTTTTGTTTTGTTTTGTTTTGCAGAACCAGGGATTGAAGTCAGGCCCTTGTGTTTGCCAGGGAAGCTCTCATTCTACAGAGCCATCTCCCTTTCCCCTGGAAAATGATTTCTAAGGAACGTTATATGGAACAATTAAAAAGATTTAGAAAACAGAACCCCAAAAATGAGTTTTAAATACAAAACCAGCGTGTCTCAGACATGCTGGAATTCCGGTAGGATTTCCTTTCTCTGCATAGCCTTATTGTCTCACTTGGCTTTCACTTCCGAAGGCCACTCTTGGGAGGCAAACACACACCTCCACAAATGCACACCCTACTCACATGAAGTGCTGAATGGATTGGTAAAATGGTCCTCAGCCTCCTCCCAGTCTTTCCGCATAGCTGATTCCAAATACACGTCATATGAATCAACATTTGTTTGTTGTAAACCAAAGAAATCCTAGAAACCTGCGAGTCAATACAGTGCACTGAGAAGTCAAGTCAGACATGTGTGAATCACAGACCCTGCTCAGCAGAAACTCACTACTAAGTTCAAGAGTCTGGACAACTACAAGCCTCAGACCACAGAAATACAGACAGACTGAATAGCTGTCAAGGGCAGGGCAGCTTCCCGGGTTTGTCCTTCTCATGTCAAGGTGAGCACTGACTGGAACAGACTGGATCTCTCCCCAGGGCTTTGGGTATCCTGTGTATAGCAGCAAGTGTTTAATTTGTGCTGCATCTTCTTTTCATGCTCCTGGCAGCTCCATAGCTCATGTGTGCCATGCCTTACCGATCCAGTGCAATTCACTAGATGCAGTACCCTCAGCCAGGATGCACATGGAGAGACTATCTGAGATAAAGGCCCTTTGTGCAAGTTGTACCCACAGCCAGTCTTCTTGACAGAATGGAGATGGGGACCAGGACCATCTGCCTTCCTTTTGTCCTGTTGCTTTTTCGTAATGAAGAGACTGGAGGTTGCTAGCAGACTCTGTACTATAACTCCTTCCTCCCTATACAGCTTTAAGTGTTTGGAAAATGCCAGTTTCTGGCCTTCAAATTTCTATAACCTAAGAAGTGCAACACAGACATTTTTAAGTTTAGCTAGCAAATTTCATTTCACTGGAAATTTATTTACAGCTTACTTTATGTTAGAATTTAAATCCTAGTTCCAGGGCCAGCCATATAGCTCAGTGGACTAAATCTCCTGCTTAGGCCAAGTGCAGGAGCCAGAGTTTGATATCAGCATGCTGTGCCATCCCTGTCCCCTGGCACACACTGAGACAGCGATTGAGACTGGGCGTGGTGGTGTGCACCTGTAATCCCAGCATGTGGGAGGCTGAAAACAGGAGAATCACTATGACTCCAATCTATGTACTGAGACCCTGTAGCCCTGTACTAAATACAAAAAAAAAAAAAAAAAAAAAAAAAAAAATCCTAGTTCCAATTTCATCTCTTTCGATTTAGACAATTGAGAACACTTCAACCTATATAAGTTCCACTCTTTTGGTCTTAGGTTTTTTTTTTAAACCATTTTACTTCATTTTGCTTAATTTTGTAATTGTCAATACCATATTATCTAGCCAATACTATATTATTTAGCACTTTAATTTGCTGGTATCCTTCATTTATGGCATCATAATAGTGTAGATCTTCAATGCAATATTTGTTAAATAAGTGCTAATGACAGTCCTCTAATTTTAAGTGTTTAAGGCTCTGTTCTCTATTTATGGTTTTAATAGGCAGTTTTGAGCAGTCCATCAATCTTCCAAAACTTAACAAGTGCCTCCTATCTGTGTGGCACTTTTAATTAAAGGGAGTCCTTTTAATTATGGAATTTTCATTCACGCTAGGCTGCTACCATTGTTCAGCTCTGATACAAAGAAAACAGACACTGTAAGAGAGGAATTTGCATGAAACTAAAATACTTTGCAGCCTACCTTCTTCTTGGGGGCTCTGCTTATAGACTGACTCTTTTGAAAATCATGTACAAGACACTTCAAGTTTCCAAATTCTGTTTCTATGCCATCAACAATTTTCTCCTCATCATTCACTCTCTCCAGTTTCACAATTGTAAGACACCCACAAGGAAGTGGAGGAGGTGAAAGACAAAAAAATTCTGGGATGTGCTCTTTTCTTAGTCTTTGATTCACTTGTTATAGAAACCAGCAGTCTTACAGTTGATTTTAAAGTCTTGACATTGACCATATTTGGGTCCTTCTTCCATACTGTTCTTCTTTTCCCTCTCTTTATAAGAAACAATAAGGTTCTAAGGAGATACAACTCTTTTTTTCCTTTCTCTTCCTCTGACTGTTGTAAATTTATAAGCCTTCACACCAACAGTTGATGAAATTTTCATCTTTAGACCATTATTATATAATTTTTTAAAAGTAACGAGATCAAAAAATGATTTCTATTTTTTGCACTTGCTATATACTAGGCAGTTTATTAAATGCTTTGCAGGATTTACCTCACTTAATCATGCCAACAATTCTAAAAGGAAGTTAGTATTTTCATTTTCTAGATAATAGATAGCTTTGGCAATGGTGAATCATCTCAGCCTTTAAATAAGCAAGGCCATGAGCCCCGGTGTAGAAAACACTGTTGCCAACTCTAAAGTCTTATGTCAGAGGCTTCAGAAACAAAAGCTCCTCTTCTGCTCTCTGGGGTGGCTTTTTTCCTGAATGCATTTGCTAAACATCAGGGTCATGTAGGACGGAAAACACAACAGCTTTACTTCCTAGAGCAGTGTTACTCCTGGAGTCTTCAGGCCCCAGCAAAAGTCACTCTGTCTTTGCCTCCTAAATTACATCTAGAACCAAAACAGAAAACTGAAATGGAAATAGCTAAGCTTCTCATCACTCCAAAGCTTGATTTCTCAATCAGGGATAACTGATATTTTTCTTCTTTTCCTCTACCATCTTTTTTCTATTATGAAAAGTTAACATAAAATATAACAAAACTTGACTCTATAATTTCATTTCTAGGCTAATGTGGGAAGGACAAAATCAGAGAAGCATGAATTTTTAAAGGTCCCAGTTTTGTTCCTAAATTAAAAGAAAACTGCATATTTTATGAATACCTTAACTGAGGTACAAAAAATTATTCCCAGGCATAAGTCTTGTTATATTCTGAGTTTAATTTGTCTTACAAGAAAACTTAGAGACTCTTCTGATGACACTACCTGGTGCTGCCCTCCCGAGTCACAGTAACTTATTGGATTCACCCTTCTTTCTTCAGGGGAAATGGTCACACCACGGTCCAAGAGTCTTGCTCCTATAAATTATCTATACTGCCTCTATAGATTTACTGCCTCTATAGATTCTTTTGGGCCATATGATTTACTGGTCTTTTCCTGTGTATTTTCTTTTCTAAGTTATCCTCCTTATCATGGGGCAATTTAGTGCTTCAACTCGCACGCATCTCATTTAGCCAGAATATACTGAGGCCACCCTCTGTGCCAAACACAGTAAACCAAACCAATTTTCTTGTGACAAACTTACAGTCCACAGGAAAAACCATGAACTGAGACAATGTGACAGTAGAAAGGGGAGAACTGCACAACAAGGAGTCCTGCTTCCACAACCCCACTTCTGTCTTAATCTGCCTATCTATATGATGTACACTTGACATTCTTGCTGGCTTTTCCAAGCTTTTATCTAGTGACAGAAATACTAGAGAGACATTAGCGAGCAGTATTAGCAACACACATTTTCTGGCCAAACTCATTTTCCAGAGCTGACAACCACTCTAAAGGTAGACTCTCAAAATGTATTTTAAGCAATTAACATGTCAGATGGTTTTACTTCTTTTGACTAAAAATGTAACAGGTAGTCTATCACTAAAAATATAAACTCCATAGGAAATGTGAATTTTCAATTGCTATCATTATTCTTTTTTAAAATCCATAAAACTGTACTTACTACAAAATTTATTTACTAAAAAATAGATATCAAAGAGGGAAATTAAGTATTGCACAATCTCACCACCCTCTCATAGTCACAGTTAATATTTTTGGTCTCATATTTCAACATGTTCTTAGGTGAACACATTGCAAATGAACACTTAACAGAAAAAATTATATTATAGGGCTATAAATTCCCATATATTCTGCACACTGATTTACACAAAATATTTTGTTTCAGGAGTTTTTTTTTTTTTTTTTTTTAAGTGGTACGAGGGATCAAACTCAGGACCTTGCACTTGCCTAGTCTTTGCTAATTTTATTTGAAGGTTTTTTTCTTTAGCGATACCTATGCTGAATTATAATTCTCTTAAACTCTTTTGCAAGCTTAATTTTGAAGACACTTCAACTTTTATTTTGGGCATAGCAGAAAGTTAGTCAACTTCTAAAGTGTCTTGTGATAATAATCTTTCTCCATGTTTCAGGGAAGACTTAACAATGCCACGTAGCTTTTCTGAAGTCGGAAGCTCTTTGTGCTCATGTTTTTCCAGCACTGGGGATTGAACTCAGGACCATGTGCCCGTGAGGCAGGTGCTTATGCCAGGGAGGTGTCTCCCTGGCTCCGTTCTTTCTTGTGATAATGCCGGGAGGACCCTCATTATACAAACCATCCACATCACAAAAGCCCTCTCTGTTCTCTGTCAAGTTTAGAAAATTTTATCTCTAAGCCTCCTAGAATGAAAAAAAAAAGCTCTAGATAGATTCATAAAATAACTATTTTAACACAACTATAAAGCAACCATTTGTCAGTAAATAAAAGGTGTGGAGCTATAATGCAGTGCTAGAGTGCTTGCCTGGCGTATACAAATTACCAGGTTCAATTCCTAGAGCTATAAAAAAAAAAAAAAAAAAAAAAAAAACAGTAACAGGTGCCAAGAACACTATATGGTAAGTGTTTAATGAAATTATATTTACCTAAATATACTCTGAAATTACTGTTTAACTAAATCAGCAATGGCTTCACTCCTTTTCTGTTGTGATACAGATGCTCCTTTAACTGCAACAAATGTACTAATTTAATACACAGTAGTTTATTTTGTTGAGATTCTAATAAAGACAGGCGTGTATTAGAGGAATCAAATTCTTGTGCTTCAGCTCATTGCCTTCTTAAGTGGTTACGGTTTGTACCTCGGTGTCCCCCAAAGCCTCATGCAGTTGCGGGGCAGGCTTCTAGCGTTCTCTCAGTTGATTCATGGCCCATGACTGGGATTCTGGATGTGAGTGCTGCGCCTGCCCTGGAGCTAACAGCCCCCACACCACATTAGGCAGGGAAAGGCTTGCTCTCTGCTGCGCCTTCCCTTTTGCTCTTGCTGTTTCGCTGTGTTTCCCATCATGAACTGCTGCCCTCTGCCATGTGCCATTCTGCCTTTGAGCTAGTAGATTATGGAATGAAACATCCACAAACTGAGAGCTAAACCTTTCCTTCTTTAATTGTGGACAGAAAATAACCAAGACACTAGTATTTTCATTCTCTGAGTGTATGAATTTCTCTATGCATTTCAACTTAGATTTATGGCTTTTGAAAATCTTACATATGGGTTTAAAAAAAAACATAGTTTTTTGCTTTGCAACTGGCCTAATGAATTTATTTTGCGCATGTATCATCACCTTGCTTTGCTTTTGTCTATTCCTCACAGATTCTGTGGTTAGCATTGGTCATAATGTTAAGATGCACTGTCTGGAAAAGTCTGCCTTAGAAAGAAGCATGACTGTACCTATAGAGAAGAAAAGGCAAGAAGTGGGAAGGAAATGGGGCAAGTTCCACCTTCATCAGGATAGGTTAGGAAAGATGATGCAGCATCTAGGCGGCAGCGGGAGACAGCTCCAGACCCAATGCTGAATGCTCTGCAAAGATGAGAGGAGGGGGAGGAGGAGAGAGATGGGCCGGCATCCTTCACAATGGCCCACTCTGGGGTGAATCTGCTTATTGCTTTTCCTAGTGTACAACAGTTTGAGCAAATTTTTGACACTTGTGCTTTGGGTCTTCCATATTTACTAAAACATATTTGGGAAGTATTCTGTCTTTCATTAATCAAAAATATTCTATAGTTGAAGTACATATACTTTCTTGAATGTATGTATTCACAGTATATATTGGACACAAATATGTTAGAATCAAGCTAGGGAGATGGTTCAGAGAAATAAGTTGAACCTTAATGTGCACAGTCTACCCTGCTAAAATGCTAAGAGATGGAGAACTTTGTGACTTTAAAAATGAAATTTACAAGGTAAACTGAAATTAGAGACAGAAAATGGCACTTCAGTCGCATCAGATAAACTATGGTTTACACTAATCTCTTTTTGTTTTTTTAACTTAAAAATCTTAGGGTTGAATTTAATGATTAACTTTGTACATTTTTCAAAATTTGGCCCATAGACCACATGTATTTTAATCAACAAATGAGCTTGTTAAGAATATAAATTACTGTATACCTAGTTATTTAACAACTCATGACTAGACTTGCAAAAAAGGTTGTGGGAATTGGGAGCTCAAATTCATTTCATTATGACAAATGTTGGCTTTAAAAAAAAGCAGTAGATTATTCTCAGTTTTAAATAACATCAGTGATAAAGACTGTGAAGAAATTCAGAAAAGGTCAAAGAAATGATTAAGGTTGAAAAACTAGATTTCTGTTCTGACCTCTGAAGTTGAACACAAAGCTATACTTATATTGTATGGTTTTTAAGAGGTCAAAGTTCTGCTAGGGATTTTAATGTTCCTCTTCTCTCTCTCTCTCTCTCTCTCTCTCTCTCTCTGTCTCTCTATTTCTCTCTCTCTATTTCTCTAGATAAGGCAAAATGAGTGCATTATTCTTTTAAATGTTTTTAACATTTGCATTTCTATGTGAACTTTTTGCAGTAAAATAACTTTTTTCAAAAACTAAAAGCAAAGAAAAACAAAATCATTAAATATGACTGTGCAGTATGCCAGTACTATAGTTCCAATCATCTTTTCCTGCTCCAAATATTGCCCTTGGAGGCTGCCCTGCTGTACAGTTTAGGATGGCCACCATTGCAAACCTTTCCTCTGATGGAGGCATTTGGCAACTGGGGGATTTCCTCTTTGACCATCAAGCAGCAGTGCTAGAATTTTGGCACAGTCCAGCATCCTTGTCAGACTTTAATGTACATAGGTATCACCTGGGGACCATATTAAAAATGTACTCTCAGGTTTAATGCATGGGACTGGAACTGAAGAATACTCCTTTTGAGCTAGTTCCATGGAAATGTTATCATAATGCATGACCCACACTCATTAATTTTTAAGCATGGTTTTTTATTAACAGCTTTTGTTATAGGAGAAATACCTCCAGAATACAGAACAAAGGCACCATATTTGATTCCACTCAAGAGAACTAGTAAATGCTTTCACCAGAGACAGCAGAATGGGGTCCTCCTTCTTGATGAGGACTGGGGATTCCCAGAGATGTGAAATAGGCCCTGTCTAATGTCAGGGGTGAAAGGAGAGCTGGCACTTGCAGAACACTAATATCACTGACAAGATGAGTTTCTGGAATCTTTATTATTGAAAGAAATTGGATTTGGGCTAACAAATTCAACATTAACAAAATCATAGTAATCTTTTCTGTTGTCCTTTCTGTCTCTTGAAGGAAACAAAGTTTGAAGACTAAAGGGACACTGAAGAACTTCCTTTCCACAACGTTCACTTTGGAATTTTCAGATGTAAAGATGCTTAACTTCATTAATAATTAGTTATTGTACAAATTAGAAACTTTCTAAGGTTCATAATCATGACTTTGGTTTATCGATTTTCCCCCAATTTTTGCTCTTTTCCTTGTCAAGTCAAAGAACAATGATTATCATTCATTTTGCAACTCAGAAATTGTCCACTCCATTTTTCCCCAACACAGCAGAACCTGAATTTTACCTGGCAGGGCATATCTGCCACAATGAATGCCAAAGATCATGTATATGTCTTCTTAGTTAAGGAAAACTAGTTTCCTCCTAGCTTTTGTTTCAAGGGGTGCTGGATCTATGACTCTTTGAGAACATAAGGATCCTTGCACCACTGAGCAAAACAACACAGGATTATCCTATTGCAGTTGAATGTGCATTTATTTCTCCAACATATTAAATTCACTGGAATATCCACTACAATGATGTTAACATCCTTAGAAAGGAGAAAAGTGAGCCAGAAAACTCTTCTACTTTTAATAATGAAACAGTTTCAAGTCTTTCCTAATATTTTAGCAATAAGAACACTAATTTATTGCAGAATTAATTCTACACTTATTCTATCTTTCCCTCTATCATCTTGTCTTTGTAAGTCAAGTGCTTAGTTGTCTAAAGTGACAACACCAATAAAATCTATCTATCTATCTATCTATCTATCTATCTATCTATCTATCATCTATCTATCTATCTATCTATCTATCTATCTATCTATCTATCTATCTATCTATCTATCTATCTATCTATCTTAATCCCTGGAGGGAGGGGTGTTGGAAACAATAAAAATATAGATGTGGGAAAATTCTTATCTGTCTTTTATTTAGATAAAAGTAATTTCATCATGAGTCTTCTTCAAGTCTGAAAGAATCCAAGTCTCTTTTGTATGAATAATCTTTTGTTTGCACAGTTATCAGTTTAACATAAACTAGTAAACTGAAACAAATTAAAGTTAAAGGAAAGGATAGATAGCTTATACTGAATTCCTTTCTGAAAGGGCAGAGACAGAATGCATGAGGTGCAGAGATGAGACCTACTGTATAAGAAAATGACCAATGGATGCAAAAAAATGCAGAGTCATCTCTAATAGAACATTCCTGTGTTGTTTTACTCAGGAGTACAAGGATCCTTACGTTCTCACAGAGTCATAGATACAGTGCCCTTTGAAACAGAAGCTGGGAGGAAAGTTATGGGCTTGGGGAAGGCTCCAAGTCAACAATATTACAGAACCAGCCTTATTGATTCTTTAGTTATTTGAACAGCTCAAGTGCAATCATCTATTTCCTGAAGCCATTCCGTTCTTTTCCACTATGGGGGTGGAACCCACAGAACTGCTTGGGAATGGAGCACAGCTTGCAGAGTATTTACGGAGACATGGACTTTGCTCCTGGCAGGGTTTAAAACAAAGAAGCATGGACAGATGGCACCATTTAAATATTGTTGCCGAGTAATTGTGTAGTACGGTTCCTTCAGGAGCCAATAATGGCAAGTCAATCTTGGTACTGAAGCAAAATATAGAAAGTGGGTTTTACATGTAATACTTGGAATCAGTCTAGAATCAAGTCTAAGCTCAATTTAATAGCATTGCAATGGCATCCTGGGTACACTCTCTAAAGCTCAATTCTCTCATGATTCAAGTAGTGATAAAAATAATTCTTGCCTGGTAAAATCTGAAAATCACGTGAGATAATTCTTGAAAACTATGTCAGACATACTGCCTGTCTCGTGCCCTCACATTTAGGTCCTAACTATTGCTGTGGTCCCTCAGTTTTAAGAAATCACTATCTCTAAAGCACTTCATAAACTTAATAAAACCTTCTGGTAATATAAGCTATTTTATTTATGTTCTTATTTATTTATTTTCACCTGAGGGCTAGCCAAATACTTATGTAATTCCTGTCTGCCACCTCAGTGCTGGACTCAATAGAATGACCCCAAGGCTAGCAGCATATACTATTGTTTAAGATTTACTACAATTCTAGAAGGAAATTCTTCCAATTGAAGGCTTAGGATGAATTCACAATAATCATTTAGTGTATTAACTTCTATTTTAATACAAGGCAAATTAGTCAGCTTTTTCTTGCTAAAATACAATACCTTAAGCACACAATTTATATGAAAAAAAGAGAAGCCTGGCTTGTCATAGCAGGGGACTCAGTTCCCAGTCAGCTGGCTCTAGAGAAGTGTCATGGGGGTGCAAGGAGCTGATGCAGAGAATTTATCCTCGGCAGCGAGGAAGCAGCCAGGGAGAGGAGCAGCTGAGGGGGACACATCCTCCAAGAGCACACCTCAGGGACCCCCGCTTCCACCCTCCTCACAGTGCACTTCACCATTGGTGCACCCAGGAGGACAGCCTCCTGCCGCTGAGCCAGACACTGGGGGCTGGCATTCTAGATCTAGGCTGCGACACAAGGCTTCCTGAAGTCGGCGGAAATACAATGAATTGTGTGCAGACATGCACGCATGAGTGCCGCTACACGCATTTGTACTGGTATAAATTCCAAAAAGTAAGTTAATATATAATATGAACAAAGAAAGTACACACACACACACACACACACACACACATGCACACACACACACACAGTATATAGACTGCTCATATAATTTTTTTTTCTTTTTTTTGAGATGGGGTCCCACTATGTAGTTTGGCCTATGATCTTCCTGCCTCAGCCTTTCAAGTGGTGGAAATGCAGATGTGTGACCACATAACAATTTAGAAATTTTTATTATTAAAGAAAAAACTCTTACATCTCATTAGGAGTAAAAAGGGAAATATTTAATGATATTGTTCAAAAACATATATATGAACTCTCAGTCACTATTTTTATATTAATGGTTTAAAACCCAACCATATTCAATCCCTAGTTTTAAATCATCACAAGGTAGACTTCTATCTATCAGCAAAGGTACAATTTAAACCTCTTCACACAGCTCATACAAAACTTATGTCTAGTCTAATTCAGAGTTAACAATTCATAAAAACTAACCTCCATATACCTTACACCTAGCCAAAAATAGTGGATGTGAATATTTTCTTTGTCAAATTGTAACCCAAGAGCTGCTCAGGTTGCAAGTGATAATTCTGTTACATATAGACTTTAAGAAACTTTAAAATAATATATTATTAACAAGAGTGTTGAAGTCCAGCATACCCCTCCCCAAAAAAGTACATAAATGAAAGTTAGATCTCAAAATTAATTTTCTGCAAGATAAATTGGTACCACAAGAATTCCAAAAATTTTGTAAAAGCCAGATACGCCTATAGCCTTAGTAAATCAACTGAGCCTTCTATTTTACTCATAGCATCACAATATATGAAGAACTAATGTGTAACACTGACAGAAGTGCAGATTTACATTACAGGACTATTGAAATTTTCACCTACTTCAGGAAGTTACAAATAAGGACCAATCTAAAACGGACAAATCTTTCACTGAGCAGCACTTCCCCATCTCCGTGTGCACACATTGTTCTCTCTCTCTCTCTCTCTCTCTCTCTCTCTCTCTCTCCTTTTCTGCATAACGAATTCTATCAGGAAACATCACTTTTTCATTTGGAAGCACAAAGAGCCAACAGAATGAAACAATATTTGCAAAATGTGAAATAATGGTGACAGAAGACAAAACACAACAAAGGTGGCATCTTTTTGTTAAAGAAAGCATTTTTGTAGATAAGAGATCTAAATGTAGGATGAAAGTTCAGATTTATAATTTATAGTTTTTACCATGGCCAAAGATAGGGTTAAGCATGCAACTGAAGAGACGGGTAAAGGAGTAACACTTGCCCTGGCACCATTGCCATTTGTCCTTGTAATTCCTGTTGTTTCAAGTAAAAACTGGTCAGTTTTAGGATGGGGAGATAGCTCAGTGGCATAGGCACCTGCCTGGCAAGCTCAAGGTCCTGAGTTCCACTCAAGTAAACCAACAACCATAAAACATTGGTCAGCATAAAATTGCAAGAGCAAGGTGCAATGCTGTGGGAAGAAGACATGTGATAAAAGGTCACACATGAGGCCTGCTTCACCAGTACACACCTGCTGTACGTGGTAGTGCACATTTGCATGAGTAGGATGGGAAGACGATGAGTAGGTACTGGAGCAAAGATGCTGTGTGGAACATGCCTATTGGTCACCCTTGTCACCCTCTTCTCATCAGTGTTGCTAATGTCCCTTTGGCACAGATTTCAGGTGCACCCAGGGTGATTCTCAAAGTGAGTACACAGTAGTGAACCCCTCCTACTTCTGAAAGAGCAGGGAAGTTACAGCCCCAAGAGCTTCCAATGTGACCCATAACGTGCTTCAAGCACAAAGAAGAAATCTGCAAAGGGATGAACTATATGCTATCTCCTCGCACTGTGTTACTGCTTTCTGTTAGCTGTTATTAGGCTAAAAAGGATGACATGGGAACATGTATAAGTTAGGGTGACAATCATCTCTTTTCCTTTTCTTCTCTTACTAAAAAGGTAAGATTAAATGCTGAGAGAATACGCATGTATGAGGAAGTAAAACCAAATCAGTTGAATTACCTTTCCACAGTGACCAGTAAAAATGAAATATGCATAATATAGGAAACTAGAAAATGTGAATGATACAATTTTGGTGATTTTTGTTTTCTTTGTTTTAAATTTTGTTTTCTGTGTTAATCCTTGTAAATTTTTTTATGGTAGATATCTTGTGATCATCCTGTTTTTAGCCTCCCAAGTACTGGGATTACAGGTGAACGCCACCATACCCAGTCTATGGTACGTATGTTCACCACTCATAGTAAGGCTTTCCTAGGCAATCACTATTCTTCACTGATGTCTTTTAGGTATAGTTGGCTGTTGGTCTTTGTGTCTGACTCAAGATCCTACTTTCTCAATTTATTAGGGACCAGAAATTTCAATCTATTTGACTCAACATGCAGTCCTTATGTTCCTGACCTCAGAAATTCAGAGTTGTCATCCAAGGGAGGACATAAGGCATGACATGTTGGGCATTCGCAACCACAGCATCAAGCACCTGCTAGAACTGTAGAAATTGTGGTAGCTACTAATTTTGTTCCCTTAATCATAAGAGCAAGATCTACAATTACAAAACAAAATCCAACATAACCAAGAGATCACATGTAGCATGTTTCCTGTCATTATGTCAGTTCTACTGTGTATGGGGTTTACAGGGTGACAAAACAGAGATCAACAAAGCAGAAGCTGAAGGACAAGGCTGAAGGACAAGGCACGATCACCCAAGCTTTGAGAAACTAGAGCAGAGGACAGCAGAGAAAGAACAGAAAAGAACGCAAAAGAACAATGAAGTGGACCTGAAAGACTAGAGGCAATGTTCACTCACATGAAAATATAAATCATGAAAAACATCTGAGAAAAGAGAGAGAAAGGTGAATACAAAATAATCAATAAAAGTAAAAACCTAAACAAGGACCAACCAGACATCAAAAGGAAAACCAATCCGACAAAGAAAAATAAAACTTCTCTGGTGTCCATATTTCTGTGGTAGGAGCCAAGTCAGAGCACAAATGTATGTGGGGTAACCCCATCAAGGTTTTGATGGGTTGGGGCTAATCTTGGCTTCTGCATGTGGGGTTGGGCCAGTCTTCATCCAGTAACTCTGTGTGTGTCCCACAGTGTCCTGTCTTCGCAGTCCATTTGCCTCTGTGTCACACTCCTAGTTGCTGTGGCACCCTCAGAGACAGCCTAAGGCTACTCTCAGCTGGACCACTGATCCTGAATAGCCTTCTCTGTTCTATGCCCACTGGCATGCCTGTCTCCTCTCACACCACTGGTCATAGAATGGGGGAGAGCTGCCAGCGGACTCACAGCCCCTGCACTGCTGCTGCTGCAGCAGCAGAATCAGCCCAAGGCTACTCAGTTCCACTGCTCTCTCTTCTCTGATAGGGCTGACTTTCCACTTGTTGCCCCTCTGCTCTCCAAGGTGGCTTAAATCTCATGTCTGTGTCACTGTCTCATGGTGCTGGTCAGGAGGGATCACGCTGCTCCACCCAATACCTTCACCACCACCATCGCTGGGGTCACTAACCTTGTTGTCAGTAAAGGTTGCCGCTGTCCGCTATGGTGCATGACCAAAACAAAGGAAAAAATGGTTGGCCCAGGAAGGGGGTAGCTCCAGGGCCACTTGCTCCTGTGTATGCCAGGGAAATTTGCTGTCATGCTGCAGCATTCCTTATTTGAGGGAAGGCAAAACAGGTGAGGGGGCTTGTATCCCAAGTCATCTGTGTGTAGCTTGAGTTTGCCACACTGCTTCCCATGCCCACAGGCAGCCCCATGGGCTGCTTTGCCATTTTATGAAGTTCTATGTCATGGCTGGCCAGATAGCTCAGCAGACTAAAGCACCTGCTTAGGCACGGCTCAGTGGCTAAGGTTTGATTCCCCCGCATGACGCCGCAGCAAACCTGCCCCTGGGGTGCACCTAGAAAGTGACTGAGACTGGGTGTGGTGGTGTGCGCCTGTAATCCCAGCACTTTGGAGGCTGGAAAAAGGAGAACAATTATGAGTTTGATCTGTGTAGTGAGACCCTATAGACCCTGTACTAAATACATTAAAAAATTAAAAAGTAAAAAATAAAGTTTTTTTTTGTTTTGTAGTTTTTTAGAGGAGGGTCTACAGGGTGTTCAGGGTCTCACTACTAGATGGAACTCATAGTAATCTGCCAGTTTATAGCCTCCCAAGAGCTGTGATTACAGGCACATAACCAGCACGCCCCAGTCTCAATTTCTGTCTCAGTGTGTCACGGGGGAGAAGACGGCACAGCAGGCCCACGACATAGAACCCTAGGCCCCTACGCCTGCCTGCAGACAGTAGGAGGGATCATGCTTTAACCTGCTGAGCTGTTTTGACAGCCGTAAAGAATAAAGTTGTATGTCTACGTTTTGTTTGATCTGCAGGTCTTTTGATCTAGGTGTTAGGATCTAGGTGTTAGGTGTCCCTCCTCTCTTCCCATTACCTGTGGTTTTAGTTGATTTTCTCTGAGTAGCTCCAAAGGGGCTGCTCCACTATTCAGCTGTGTTGAATCCCCCAATCTACTATTGTGTGTTGGAAAAGCATGAAACTGGTGTGCAATTAGCGAGCCTCCTGGCTTCCCTGACTGGAAGGGCACACCCTGGCTTCTCCACTGTGCCCTGAATGCTAAAGCTAGTGCTCAAACCACCCAGGAAATAGCCTCAACAGGAAAGATTCAGCGCTCTTATGACTTTCGCAAAGTTATTTTTGTCAGATCGTGGAAACATCTAAGAAGATATTCTTAAAAACATATACGCTCCCCTTAGTTATTTTACATGGAATATCGCTCCCTATAACACAGAATGTTATAGGGAACAGGAGGTTAGAATTTTGTGTTTGTGCTTTGTTGATGTTACCCCTAATATTTTTGGAGTTTTTCGTTAAAATCTATCTTAATAGAATAAATATTGACTGCTATTCAACATACGGAATTTTTTTCTTTTTTTCTTTCTATTAGATTTATGTCTAGATATCCCCCTCACAGAGCGTTTTCCACTAACAGGCAGGACATTTGAAGGGCAATGTGGTTCCAGGGCCTTTGCAGCTGACTTGCGGTGTGGAGGCAGGGTCCAGCCGGAACAGACCAGTCACGGAGGGCGTAGCCCAGACAGGCCTGTCTGATTCAGCAGCCACGCCCATCCCTCTACTTCCGGCCTGCCATGAGGTGAACAGGTTTTCTTTGCTAGACCCATCCACCACACTCCCAGCCTTGGAGCCAGCCAATCGCAGACTACAAACACGTGCCAAAGCACACTTGGCCTCCTTTAAGTTGCATGTTTGGGACTGCGTCTCAGCAATGAGAATGTAACCAACTCAGGTCCTAATGCACAGGTTTCAAAGTCGCTGTTAAGACTGTTCAGTAGGACAGATCAGGACAAAGGAGCACAAGCCTTCCTCCAAGAAAACCTTAATAACCAAGAGCAAACTTGTAGGTTGCCTTAGATATTCTATTCTTGGTAACTTTATCAGATTTTTTGTGTATGTATGAAGGTGCTTCAAGACTTACATTTTACAACTGCCCAATACTCTTGAGCCATTTACTTTCTATCCATAAATCATACCTTCCCTTTCTCTGAAATGCTTTCCAAACTAGGTCATACTGCATGTTAGATCTTCACCATTGTTCACTCTGAGGGAACGTTACCCATTACCTAACAGAATCAACCATGTATAATGATTCTTTCACCTAATACCATTCTGATTGATGATAAAGAAGTAGTCAGAGAATACCTTTTAGTTCCAGCCTAGGTCTTGAATAGCAATAAGCAATTTTGCAAAATATAAATACATTGTGAGATCTCATGCCAACCAGTATGCATCCACCTGTTCACTTAAGCTGAGGATAATTATAAATATTCTCTACTTCTTTCATTTCTAGGAAAATTATAGCTCAGGTCTGTTTCATCCCATGATTTTCTTGGAAAACAAACTGTGTACTCTGTCTTCATCTTTTTTTAATCAAGAGTGAACAACTACCATGGTTTATCATCTCCAAATAATTTTAAAGAAGGTTTTCCAATTTTTTGTTTCTTTGCTTATTTTCTCCATCCTAGTTCACAAGGTAAAGTATTCAACCTGATAAAATCTATCCTAAAATTGTCAAAGAATTTCATGGTCCATGAGCAAAATTCTTGGGTTTTGTCTTAGAGTTTTAAAATAAAATCAGTAAGATTTAATTCTCTGGTTGTTTTGAATGTTAGCAAAAGCTTTGATTGCCAGCAACTTGTTTTTCACATCTTCCACAAAGTGAGTGGGCATTTCTAAGATATTTTAACTTGATAGACAGGCAGCGTCTTGCAACATGAGTGGTACATGATTGCTGATCACATTATCACAAGTGAAGTAATTGTTCTCTGTTTCCATCTCTTTGCCTATATCTCTCTGTCTCTCTGTCTCTGTCTCTGTCTCTCTGTCTCTCTCTGTCTCTCTCTCTGTGTCTGTCTGATTCAGGCTTGTGGGAGATCATCTCCCAACAGAAACAAGATATTTAAGAGAGGGCCAGAGTGAAACCCTCACTTCAAGTGAGACAAAATTGAGGAGAAGTGTAAAATGAGGGAAACAGAGCAGTACTTCATAGAAAAGCCTGAAACACTGCAAGCAATAAATGTGTTTAACTACAGTGCATTATCAGATTGTGGGAAACCCACAAAATTATGAGTCAAGATGGAAAAGCAGTGGCCAGGCCTACAAAGTTCCCTGGAGAAAAACAGTCATTTAAGAGTATCCTGTGATTGGTACCACCCAACCCAGTGTGCCAGACAGGCACTGAGGGAAAGCTGGGTGCCCAGAGCACCTGGGTGCCCAGAGCACCTGGGCCCATACTCTCTCCCTTTTCAAAGAATTTCTTTGTTCCTCCCACATACACTTGTTGCATTGCTGGTTTCTCAATGGGATCAATACTAGCTAAGCGGCTACATTTGCAGTCCAGTAGGTTGACTGTGGTCTGTATACAGTACTCCTTACACAGTGCCTAGGAGGCCTGAGGCCCATTCTGGAAGTCCAGGAGGTATTCCTCCATAAAACTCTCCTAACTTCTCCCTTTCATTTGCAAATTCATTCCTCAGTGTTGGAAGGCCACCAACTCCACACATTTGATAGCTAACAAATTGGGAGCTGTATTTTTCCTACACTAATGACGTATAAATGAGAATTAGGCATGCAAGTTACATACTATATATAAGTGATTCAGAATCCTCCCCATGTGATCTATTTCATTCCATCTAATTGTTATCATCCTTATCTTTCTTTTGTTTTGTTTTCTATGTAAGGGTGACTTTGTTCTGTCACTGAAACTAATGACAATGATATAAAAGATATATGTTTAAGAGGTCAGTGTGAGAGGTCATTGCTCTATGTGGATTTTATGGCATGTTGCTGTGTTCTGTTGTGCAAAGGAGAAAACTTGTGGAGAATTAACACATACAGCAGCCTAGGACAAGTAACTGGACTGGAGTTGAAGTCATTGCCTCTGATGGTTGCATCTGAATGCTACAGCATTAGATTCCTCAATTTGTTCTGTTCTGCTTGGTAAGCTGCATGCCGGGGCTTTTTATCCCCTCTTATTATTTTAATTTGTCACAAACAACACTTATATACCAACACAAGAACTTTATATTTCCTATGTGGTCAGTGAAGTCCTCTCAGGGTTTATCTTGTAGTCCTGTACATTATTCTGTAGTTCCTTTGTCTGTGTCATCCATGTAGATGAGTCACGGCCAATGCTTGACCAGATTGCTCTCTGTGAGAGCCTGAGAGAAAGTTTTCTCTTCATGTGACTCTCCCCAGGCACACTTTAGAACTTCAATCTCTTTCCTCTGTGGCTCCATAATCTCCTTGTTCAGAAAATTTGGAGCTCACCTGAGTTTCATGATGTTGCAGTACAGGTTCTCCTATGTCCTGAGT